>JAANSQ010000900.1:0-18205 GCA_036850885.1 Lepidocyrtinus dapeste | reverse complement strand
ATATGCTGTTGTGGTTGGGAAAAACCATAAATATATTAACTTAATTGTTACATTTTTATTGGTAAATAGACAAGGCTCCCTGTGACTCTGTTGGCCGTTGGGTAAAGCCCCGTGTCCCCGGTGCTCTCATGGGACAATGCGTTATGTGCACTGAAAAGCAAAAGATTGCCATGGAGAAGGTCCTTGCTCACATTCAAGAAAAGCGCCCGGAAGCTTACAGAGAAAGCGTAGTCAAATACCTGAAAGATGCAGGAATCGCTGTTCCAGATGCTTCTTCTAAGTCAGCCTAAGGTTTATGGGACCTAATCAAAACTACGTCAAGACTTTAAACTACGCGATTATTTATTTATTTATTTAACTTATTTATTTATTGATAACTCAACTTACATGAATTGCATTAGAACAAAAATGTTTGAATAAAACACCCAAGTTCAATCAGCATCATCCGAACCAAGATTTTAAATTTCTTTGTTGCTTTTCAATAATCGATCCGTTTTGCAAATTGCAATTACCTATAGGCAGTAGTTTTGTAGCACAAAGCCCCAACACACCGGCAGGAAAACTTGTGTCGTGTTCAGCTTTCGTAAATGATATCATCAGGACCAACCACATACAAGCTTAACTTTCAACTTTTGGATTTACATTTTCCCAATTTATCTTTATCTTATCAGTATTGTTCTTTAATTTGCATTTTATTCGCAGTCGTGCAAGGTGCTTGGAGTACTTGATTAAACTAAAATGTTTTACTAGGTGGCTGTTGTGTATGTGTATGCACCGAAATTTACTTCCGTGTCAGTTACACTACGTGTGTGATGAATCTATAAAGCTTGGGATGCTCCGGGAGAGTGAAACATATCGCTACAGGTAGTAATAATTATTTTAATAATAAATATAAACTACTTAAAATTAATTATTATCATCACATTCCTGCTAGTATTAGTAATAATATTTTAGATACATTTTACAGTTTTATAGACATCTCAGACTCATTTCTAATTATTCTTGGAAGATGAGGCTATAAAATTTAAACGTGTGAAGTTGTGACTTGACATAGATAAGGCTTACGCATAAATACAAGATTATGTTGATAAGCCGGTATAAAGTGGAATTAATGAGTCACATTTTTCGCCTTCCTAAGCTTGGTAAACCTTTCAAAACTTAAGTAATTGCTACTCCTTATAACCTTATTCCTTCTTGGCCGCACATTATTCGTCAAAGTATGCCAAATCCATTCCATATTCCATTAATACTATCTATGCTCCATAAAGAAGTATAGACTTGTGTATTCAGTCTATGCTCGTGTGTTTTAACCTAGATAACATTTTACCATTTCAGTATGGTTAGGTAGGTTTAAGAATGCCGATTGATAAATACCTACTGCAATAAAATGGCAGAATGACACTTTTGGTTGAGCTTGTAGATGGAAATGGCAGAATTGTATGCGATAAAAAGTTTATATGTGCCATTGTGTATAGTTGGTTCTAACATAAATAGATCTTAATCACTTTAGCAAAGACAGGAAACGTGTCAATTTCTCGTTCGTTTGGATCAAGTCATCAAAATACCAAATTAACATATTGAGCTCGAGCTAATTCAATTTACAAATCTTGTTTTTGACATTTAGTCGTATGGGGAGGAATTAAATATTATACGGATACTCACGATACTGACTTTAGATGTCAATTTGTCAATTACTGAAATTTTATTTTTTACAGAAGCTTCATGGAATTATCGGGTGATGAGGATAAGCACAATCATTTACAAATGTTAAAGCTGTTGCTTCGATTGAAGTTTGACAAGCATCCGACGCTGTGGTACAGTTGACCTGCAACGAAACGCAATCTAAACGGTAACCTGTATCAACCGTAACGAAATCACACTGAGGATAGTGTAATTAGCGTGGTAAATCATAGCACCGAAGACTGGGAGGACTTTCCACGTCAGATGTGTCATAAATGAACTGGAAATTTAGGCTGAAGGTGCAGAAGAAAAAAGTTGAAGTAAAACGAAGAAGAAGACGGAAAAGGGAGAAAAACAGTCGGTATAAAAGAGAAAGTTGGAGGAATACCTTAGCATTCAGTTCAACCTCATAAGGAAAAGAACTATTGTATTCTGAATCGACCACTACCTCAACGAGTTTGAGTTCAATTGAAGGAAATGAACTCCCAGGATGAAGCAAAGGCTTCATCAGCCTATCAATTTTTTGATGAAGGCTTTGCCGGAGGCTCTCAGTCTCAAACGCACCATGGACTTGGGGCTACTGGAACTGTCAATGGATTTGCCTTTCAGGAGTATGGCAATACTCAAAGTCAGTCCCAACGCATGGATATGTTCACCCAAGGAGACTTGACTCAGGGGAGGAGTCAGTTCACTCAAGATTTTACGCAGCCAGACGCTCAGTTGGAGTTTTGCTCGCAGCCTGATACAAGCAGGACCAGGCACTCGTCTTCTGGGACATCAACGGCAAGTTTCACTTTTAGTGTTCCATCATTATCATCATGGTACTTTTCGTTTTCATCTGTAGATTTTTATTTTATTAATCCTTTTGTAAATTTTTTTAGACGGAACGAACCGAGCCTAGTCATTCTCAAGCGGATAACAAAAGCAGCATTGAGGAAGATGATATCAACCAAGGTTTGGAAGAGCTCAAGTTTGAAGATGATGAGGATGAAGGAACTATTTTCAAGGTTGGTGAAATAGTTTCAACTTGCCCCACTTTTAGTTCTTATCATAGAATCAGAAGTATTCACTTTCCTATTTTAATTCACTTTATAGAAATTACCTGAACACGCGTGTCGCTATTGTGGAATCCACGATCCTGCTTCAGTGGTGCAATGCAATATTTGTAATCGCTGGTTTTGTAATGGAAAAGGACAAACGTCAGGAGCTCACATCATCAACCATATGGTTCGGTCAAAGCACAAGGTGAGATTAAATTAATCGGTTAATTATTTTCAACATAATGTTACTGAGAGCTAATGAAAATTTACTTATGTGCTTTCTTAGGAAGTATCCTTGCATAAGGAAGGACCTTTGGGAGACACGGTCTTGGAGTGCTACTCCTGTGGCACAAAAAATGTATTTGTGTTGGGATTTATTCCAGCGAAAAACGATACAGTAGTGGTACTTCTCTGTCGCCAACCATGTGCTGCACAGGCTGCCTTAAAGGATGAGAACTGGGACTATAATGGCTGGCGTCCCTTGATTGCTGATCGCTGTTTTGTGGACTGGCTTGTGAAGACACCAACAGCCCAGGATCAAACAAGATCTCGTCAGATTACCAACGGTCAAATTATCAAGTTAGAAGAAATCTGGAAGGAAAATACGGAAGCCTCCTTCCAAGACTTGGAGAAGCCAGGGATAGAAGATGAGCCTCAGCATGTACTCTTGCGGTACGATGATGGCTATCAGTATCAAGATATCTTCAAGCCGTTAATTCGCCTAGAGGCTGATTACGACAAGAAGCTGAAAGAGTCTCAGAAACATGAGAGTGTTGATGTCCGTTGGGATGTTGGATTGAACAAGCGTACCACCGCTTACTTCTCACTTCCTCTAATGTCCGACTCGGACCTTCGCCTGATGCCCGGCGACGAGCTGAAAATCCGTCATAACAGCGAAAAATACAAGCATTGGAATGGCGTGGGTCACGTGATCAAAGTACCGGATAATTTTGGAGAGGAGATTGGCATTGAGTTGAAGCTCAAGTTTTGCCACAACGCACCCACCGAGATGACCTCAAACTTTGTGGTGGAGTTTGTGTGGAAGTCTACTAGCTTTGATAGGATGTTGGCAGCATTAAACAAATTTGCTGTGGATGATCGAGCCGTCTCCCAGTACATCTTTCATAGACTCCTCGGTCACGAAAGAGAAGATCAACTTTTTAGACCCCAGCTTCCTAAAAACTTTTCCGGAAAGAATCTTCCTGAACTTAATCGCTCGCAAGCGTTCGCAGTGAAGCATGCTCTACAGAGACCTTTATCCTTAATTCAAGGTCCACCCGGAACGGGAAAAACTGTGACCTCGGCTTCAATTGTTTACCATCTTGCTAAGATTAATGGAGGGCCTATCCTAGTTTGCGCCCCCTCCAACACCGCTGTGGACCAACTAACAGAGAAGATTCATCAGACTGGGCTTAAGGTGGTTAGACTGTGCGCCAAGTCTAGAGAAAGTCTAGAGTCCACCATAAGCTTTCTCTCACTTCACAATCAAATCCGGAAATTGAGCCAGGAGGTGTGCTCCGAGCTCAACAAGCTGCAACAGTTGAAGGACGAAACTGGAGAGTTATCAGTGGCAGATGAACGTCGTTATATTAGTTTGAAAAAGAAAGTAGAACGTCAAATCTTGGAGGTTGCTGATGTTATCGCTTGTACCTGTGTGTCTGCTGGAGATCCACGTATGGCACGATTAAAATTTAGTTCCATCCTTATCGACGAAAGTATGCAAGCCACTGAGCCCGAGTGTATGGTTCCTGTTGTTCTCGGTGCGAACCAGTTAATCTTAGTGGGGGATCATTGCCAACTTGGTCCCGTCGTTATGTGCAAGTCTGCAGCAAAAGCGGGGCTGTGCCAGTCACTTTTCGAACGATTAGTCGTTCTAGGAATTAGACCATTCCGATTGGAGGTGCAGTACAGAATGCATCCTGATTTGGCCCTCTTCCCCTCCAACTATTTCTACGAGGGAACGCTCCAAAATGGCGTGGGAGCGAAGGAGAGAACCTTGAATGTTGACTTTCCATGGCCAGAACCTGAGAAGCCACTAATGTTCTACGTGACCATGGGCGTTGAAGAAATTTCGGCGAGTGGAACCTCCTACCTTAATCGAACAGAAGCCTCGAACGTCGAGAAAGTGACAACCCGCCTGCTCAAGGCAGGCATACGTCCAGAGCAAATTGGTATTGTCACTCCATACGAAGGCCAACGAGCATATTTGGTCCAGTACATGCAAGCCAATGGGGCTCTGAATACTAAGCTCTACATGGAAATCGAAGTGGCGTCCGTGGATGCATTCCAAGGGCGAGAGAAGGACTTTATCATCCTTTCCTGTGTGCGGTCCAACGACCAGCAAGGAATAGGTTTCTTGAACGATCCCAGGAGGTTAAACGTGGCTCTAACCAGGGCAAAGTATGGGCTAATCATCGTGGGCAATCCAAAGGTTCTTGCGAAGCATCAACTATGGAACCACCTAATCCGTTACTGTAAAGACTTGAACGTTTTGGTTGAAGGCCCATTAACCAATTTGAAGGAGTGTACCTTGCAGTTCCCTAAACCGAAGAGACTCACAAATGCAGTGAACCCAGGGGCGCATTTCATGCAGACTAACATGTACGACGCTAGGGATGCCATGTCACACCATGGGCATCACCCCATGAACCAAGGGGGGCCACATCACATGGGCCATAACTCGCAGCTGAATGCGAACGTGCATGGATTCATACCACCTATGCCAGCTTATTACAACAACATGCGCCAATTATACGAACCCCCAACGGATGCAGAGTTCGCCAGGATAAATGAAGAGTTCAGCTATATCAATCAACAAAATCTACAGTTCCCTAGCTTCCCTGTTCCAATGGGAATGTTCCTGAATATGAGTCATATCCCTTCAAGATTTTTCAATCAGCCTGATCAACAACATTCTGACCAGGCCCAGGGGTATATGGACAGAGGCCAAGGAGGACATCGAATGGATGGTGGTCCAAGATCACAAAACTGGAGACAAGACAACCGACAAAAAGGTCAGAGACAAGATCCCATGTTCCCAGGAGGCGGTGTAGGAAGACAAGGTGGAAAATACCTTGGTACTCAAGGTAACATGAAAGGAAAGGGGAAGACCAACCAAGATAACATTACCATGGCTAGTCAACCAGGAATGTTGTCTCAAGGATATGGACTCTTATCTCAACCTGATAGCTCCGGCGTAGGCGTAGGATCGGGAATATCAGGGTCAGGCTCAGGTGCTTCCCAAGCTGGAGGCTTCGGAACGCAACCAATGACCCAACCCGGTGCAGGATACGGTATGAGTCAAGGAATGGGCCATGGCATGAACCTCATGAGCCAACAGGACTTCACTGAAGACTACAACTTTGCAGATTTCCAGAGTCAGAGTGATTTACCCGAAGTAGACTCCAGAGGCAAAAGGAGAGGAAATGATACGGGATTGTTCCCAGATATATAATAGAAGATTATATAAGAGAACTAAAACATTTTCCATTCAAATATAATTTTCAGTTTTAAGCATGTGGCCTAAATTTTTATTAAAACTTGCTTTTCTTCATTCGAAGAAACCTGTCATCTTCAAAGTCTTGTTTCTCACTATATTAATTTAATTAATTGCCCATGTTTGCTTAGTATTTTCAGAGAGAAATAAAATATACGCGTAGCTTATCAAAAATTGTAAAATTCGTTTCAATTTTCAATCCTTGAACTTATTCTGTTTGGCTGAAGTCTCATGTCAGGAAATTTCATGATTTCATGTAAGGCAAAGTCCATAGTTTCATTCGAATCAGAAGTCATATATCCCTAATACCACCCACGGCTCTAATTACATTTTCATCCTATGTTAAGCCTAACCAAAGCACTTAACTGCATCAACATTTCAAACTACGTACACATGTTCTGCTCGATAAATCTTGTATCTGCGCTTGAAAACGTGTATAAATAATTATATAACAAGTGTGGCCTCCTTCGAAGATATCGTTCAAGTGCAACTGCTCATGAGGCTCATGTATTCAAAATTAAAAGCAACGTAGAAAAAGTACATAATTCATACATCTTAAAACAGGTATCATTAAATTGTAAAAGTTAAAGGCTTAAAGGTTAAAATTAGAATACAATTTTTGTTAGACTTTTGCTGGCTTAAATTTAGGCACTAAGCGTGGTACACACTTTTAATCAGGATGTTGATGTTCTTTATGTCCATGTGTGACAAGACGGTGAGCTTCCCTCATCCACCGTCCCACTATGCCCCCTTTGACATTGGCCATGAATTTGTTAAAATGGCTTCTTTGTTTAATAGTCAAAATCTCATCTTCCGTCGGAGGCGGAATCTTTGCAATATGAACTTTTGATCGACTGCCTCTGTCTTTATCGTCCACTGCTACATCTAGGTCACTTCCACTATCCCCTGGATCATGTGTCATCTCTTTCCTCTTCATGAACTTCTTGTTTTCTTCGATTAAGTTGTTTATATTTTTGATCAAGACTTGAGCAGCCACTGCCTCCAGGACGATACAGACTAAATGGGTGATGGTAGCGATAAACGCCCATTTCCCCATGAATAGCTTCATACGCTCGCAGGTCTGCTCCAGTTTGTATAAACAGCCTTCCTGTACTATCCTCTCGTTGAACTGGTGTATTTTCTCTTTGGATGCGGAGGGATGCGCCCACAGGTGGGCTCCATGGCTGCAGTATATATTACGAACCCACCAGCTTCTACAACAGGAGTATGGGATGACCATCTCTGCAGCGTCTAGATCCGAGTGAGATGAAGACCAATCCCAATATGGCCAATCGGCGGGTAAATAGTCTAGCCAAGAGTCTACCCCGCAACAACCCAAGTTTAACTGTAACGCGTCCACTTGTAAATTAATTAGTTTCTCCTTGTCCGACTCGTCTTCGGGAGTTTTGAGGACCATGTCGTACCACCGTATGTGGTACATCAGAAGCATTCGCACCACCTCCAACTGCCTCTGTTCACATATTCCAGTATAGGCTATAATGGAACTGACCACGAACTCCCCTAAGACGATGACACTATCGACCGTGATATGGTGAGTCATGACACCCTTGTAGCCCTCCAAACAGGCATTTACTCCCACCACGACGTTCAATATGTTGACAAGTTGGAGCCCAATGAAGATCATCCCGAATGTCTGGATGTTGGTTAGTTTCGTATTGATTATCCTAAAGGAGTGACTCTCCTGAGACATGTTGTATCCGGTGTCGTTAAACTTGAATTTGTGTTCTACATCCCGGAAGAAATCAAGGCATGGGAGAAAGTAAAAGTTGCTTTCTTTTGGATTCGCTGGATCAGAATCTTCGCGTAGTAATTTATCACAATTTGGCAGCGAAAACATGGCAATACTAGCGACCCATGTGAGGCTCGTGATCCCCGCCAGAACAAAATACGTTGAGATACACAAGCTGAACAGGTTCAAAAGGATAAAAGTAAAGTCCGGCAAGTACCAAATCAGCTTTTCCTTCCGAAGATGAGGCGAGTCATAAAGCAGATGCTTTTTAGGGTGGTAGGCCAAACGGTTTATGTCAATGAAAGGGTGACCTTCATCATCCAGCTCGACAATGTCGTTAAAGGATGAGTGTAGACTGGCCGCATCGTCAGCCTTGTTCAAATTCTGTACACTAATCTGGTTCTGATCTCCTCCTCCTCCATCTTTAACGTCTTTTTCTTGAACGAACTTTGAATGCTTTCGTATTGACAACTTGGGGCTACCTGGAATTCGAGGTTCAGTGGAAGTTTCCGTTTCTGGCTCTGAGGTTTCGGTGAAGTTACTACCTGTCGAGGAAGAACGACTACTTTCTAGCGTTGTGGCGGTTGTAGCCGCGGTGGCCGTCTTTGATTGAGTAGTAGTTGTCGCTGAATCCATCCTTAAAATAATTTTATGTTTAATTACACCAAATGTATGTCCTCTTTCTCTTCCTCAAACTATCAACTATCCTCCACTCTAGATAAGCATCTGATAGCGTGAATACCTGAAAATTCTTTTTTTATTTTTCAGAGTGAACCTTCCATGACGATAGTATCAAGTAGCCCCACGACATCAATTTAACCTTTCTTCGCTTCATACTTCATGCCATCCAAACTTTGATTCGATTTGATGCAATCGAATGCCCAGAGTTCTCTGCCTATCCTCCTCCCTTTCCTCTTGATAAGTACAATTAGCCTAGCACATTTTCTTTTTATGCGTTTTCAGCGTCAGCGCGTCATCGTCGTACCATAATCGTTTATCATTTTCATAAGAGCGTGCATGCATGTCATGTTCATACGTAGGCACCTTCGTACAAAGGAGAACACAGGAGAGAACTCAAGCTGAGCTAATGTTTTGGGATCACATAATCAACGAGAGAGATCTAATCTGAACGCTTGTACTCAGATCTGTCTGTAGGGTTCAGATTGAGTTGAGCGTTTGTTGAAGTAGCATCAAATCAGATTCAGAGGATCTGTATTGTTGCCAATGTACATGCTTCAAAGTGGCAACAGTGCAAGCCTTTGAGATTGGAGACGAGCTCACGTAAAGACGTAAATCCTAAAAAAAATTGTGTGCGTGGCCCTACTTATTTAACTCTTTGTTCAGTTTAGACTTCTTCTTGAAGCTGGTACCTCTCACAAAGTGTTTGTGACTTGTAAAAAAAATTCTGAGACGAAGTGCGTGGGAATTTTTTTTCTACGAGATCATTTATGTGGTGACATTAGGAATATTCTCCAGACTCGAAAGCGTTGGTGGACAGATCTAGATTAAGATTCAGTATGAATATTTTCCCATCATTTCAAGCAATAAATTTGGAGTTTTGGAGAAACCATAAAGAATCGGAATCTGACAGGAGAACAACTTCCGGTGGTACACAAACGATGCGTAAAGCTTAGAGATACAAAGGATTTTAAAGGATTTTATTGGACCAGAAGAAGTACTTTGTGAAGGAGAAAACAATTTTATAAAGATAAAAATAACATTAAAGGCAGATGTGTAGTTGGTCGTGATTTCCGGTGGTTTTAGTAAATGCGCAGGTGCCTTTAAGATGTTACACATGAATCAACTATTGTTCTAGTGCTCTTTGTTTTTAATTTTAACAAAGCCTCCTCAGCTAAAAGATATTGAGTGCTTCTTCTCTGCCTATTTGCTTCTTGTAATTGCTCAAACCCTCCATTTTTTGAATTGTTAAGAGCCCAACTCTAAGTTCTCTTCAGCTCTCTTTAGTTGGATGAAAGCAGGCAAATGTAAAGTTCCGTTAAACGTGTACTCTAAATTAACATTTGAAAAAAGAGAACTCGCCAATTTTCCTTATCAAAGCTAAGCGATTTTTCACCCAGGAAGAACAACTTGCAATTTCCGGTTGAAAATTATACATTACATATTGATATTCGGATGGACTTTTTTAACCTTTGAAATATACTCTGTTGGAATGAGTCATAACGTCTTTAAAATGTACTTTGAAGCAGGTGTATAAGCTTATCAACAATTCTCTCGCTCCTCCAAAGTTTAGTTCATCGCCTGACCTGAACCAGCACAGATGTCGAAACTGTAATTGATCTTACGCAACTCTTTCATTTATACCAAAAGTGACCTGTGACTGTGACCCAGTGAAATAAAAACATTTGTGGACAAACGTGCCTATTTTTGTTAACATTTTCTACAGATTTTTATGGAAAAAGAGTGCCAGTATGTCTGTCCGTGATCGAGTTCACTTTTGCTTTTACTCAGATCAAATTACAACTACAAAAGGATCCTAGTTCTTCAGGTAAACCATGACTTGCAGCTTACGTGCGTGTACAAATTTTTAGTTTACCCCACACAGCCCATAAATGGTCAGTTCAGTCACAATTCACAATGCATTAGTAAAAGAATTTGCAAAAATCTATAAAAAGAATCCTTTTGGGTTCATTCACGTAAAGTAATTTTTTTTTTAAATTCTAATTTTTATGTAATCTAGTAGATTTTTAATTATAAAATTCTGAGCCAAAATTAAAGTACACAGCACTTAAAATAATTCATTTTTTTCCATTTTTACTACTAAATCTAATGTTTATAAATTGTAAAGTCCAAGGGGTTTAAATTAAATCTAAAATGCAAACATGAGTTATGTTATAGTCGGTATACTGTTCTCGCGAGATATATTTTTCTGAAGGTTAGACAAGTTTTATTCGATGGTTTATTATCATGTAAAATGATTAAAATGAATGGTACCACCTTTACAAGTACTACTCAAAGCGATATGAATTAGATTGCATAAAAAAATTATTACTTACATTCTCGGATGTAGGTACTTTTTATATTTTGTAGCGAGTGCATTTTACTACGTTCTTCATGCAGTTTTGGGTAACCGTGCGCATTCAATACGAATAGTACAAACTACAAACTGTTACCTTCCAAAAAATCGCAGGTAATTTTTCTACCCATTGCAAAGGGGTCACCAGTGCTAAACATCCATCAAAAATATGATAGAGCATTGATTTCTGTAAATAAAGATAATTAGCTTCTCTATTATATTTGCTAGTAGACCAAATCTTGGGGCAATAATATTTAATTATTTTTTTTACCAAAAAAATATGATCATAATTCGTCGTGACCAATCAAGCCTCTTTAGTACCTATGCAAATAGCCTAACTATTTAGATACCATGTAAAAAATATGTTTTATTGGAAAATTATCAATTTCAAATGATATGGCATACACGTGTATTAATTACGGGAGTATAATTGCTATAATTATGTATAGTTTTTTAATTGTCATTATTCAAATGTTGGATTGTTGAGGGATGGATGAAGGCAAGTAAGATTGTAGCTCATATTTCATTCAATTCACTAAATCATAAACTGGTAAACTGTTCGCTTGACGGATGTACTCAAAATGCACAATGCATTTTTGTTTCGATTCAATTCAATTTGGAGGTACCTCCACAGAAAAAAAATGTTCCGTAGCGTGCTCAGGCTCAGGGCTAGTGAATTTATTGAAATGGCAATTACAATGAGTAAAAAACGTTTAATTATAGTTAAACGTTTTTTGCTACTAGAATAAATTCGTTTTCTGTGAATTTTTTTTTTTTTTGAAAAATGATACTAATTGCAAGTTCGAACATTGTACGGGGGATTTAGGTTGAAAAAACTGATAGAATGAATGAAGTTACAACTGCTACACGTCTTAAATGAAACAAGGTTTCAATTAGGTAAAATTCAATTCTTCAAAGTTAAATGCTTTTCATTCTGAAATGATACATGTGCTTTACGATTTTGTTGCGTCATCGGAAATACTACGTAGTATATTGGAGGGATGAATGAGATTTGCTTCAGAATTCATTTCGTTTTGATCTAAATTGCCATATAAATGATTTACGTAGTGGCTAGGATTTATTTATGGTACACAATTGTCTACAGAGTTATTGTTTAGGTTATCACTGCACACTGAAGAATAGTCTGACGTTTGTTTGTTGCACTTCATTATTTTTCTGTAGATATGCCATCAGAGAGGACGTTAAAAAAGGTGTAAAAATCACAGCTTGTAACATAGTTAACCTTGCAAGAAACAATCTTGTTTTCAACAGTTTGACTTTTGTTTACCTTTCGATCGCATCCATCCATTCATCCATCCGCCCGGTAAAGATGTAGATATTTGATAAGTGATTATCAGCTTTGTTACAAAGTAGGTAAATAATTAACAGGTAGCCAGCCTCCGTAACTTTATGAAAGGTCGGATTGATGTTTGATGTTTGAGTTGAGTATCGAAACCTTCTTCTTTTGAACTTTGCCGCATTTCAGAAATGAGAGATTTTATTCTACGGGCATCTTTTATTATGCATTTACGCGGGAAAAATTAAAACAGGCTAAGTTAAAGCTTGGTGTGAAAACCAAATGTTATTTTTAAATTGGGTGTAATAAAGTAATTTAAAAAGATTCAACGCGTACATATGCAATTTTGTTTATTTTTTTGCAGACCCTGAACTCGTCGCAATAAATATTATTGTTTGATTATGTGTCTCGCTTGAACAATTCCAAATTTGTCTTGAGCTAAAGAGCCAATGCTAAAAAAGCAATTATAATAATCATAATTATATGCAGAGCTCGTCATGCGGAATCAATTTTTTCTGGTAATTTACTCTTCACTCGATGTTTGACGAAGGTAGAGAAGAAAAAAAATTATTATTTGATGTTCTCCCTAGTTAATTTATGACGAGACGTCATTACAGACAAACGTAGAGCGTCTTAAGTGGGTATCGAGTAATCACAATGGTTTTGTAAGAGTTTTGCAAATCGTGACCGAGTTAAATGACTGGCAGATTTTTTATTTGTGTAGATTCAACTTTTAGATAAAAAAAAAGATAAATGGTCGTTGGTACCATTTAAGTCAGTACGGAAAGATCATTCCAATTAACCTAATTATCCGCCCGTGTTCTCTGACATCCAGAACAGTCCAGAAAACAATGGAGTGAATCCCCTCCTGTCTAATACGTGAGTTTATGTACTTCTCAAAACTGTTCCGCCTAGATTGGTGGTGGCAGTCATGGACAGGTCAAGCTTAGGTTATTACAAAGAGCATCAATTATCTGCTTAGAGCTCCACCTCATCAAAGCTATTAATAACTGTCAAAAACATTGAGGGCTGGAGGTGTAGATCAAGTAGAGAATAATGGGCAAATTATGTTATTAAGTAGCTATTATTCTCATCCAGTCACACTTTTACCATTCCAGGATTTACAATTACTGTAATTTTCTCATCTAACTCGTTTTTTTTTTTAGCAATTTGGCCCACTCAAATTTCATTCAAAAAATATGTTAGTTTCATGTCATGTAACTCTTGTTTTGCTCTGTGTTGCTTCATGGAAATACGTTGTAACTTTAAAATGACAACATGTACGATTCTAGAATTAGACAATACGATCATTGCAGTCTTTTCAGTAAAATCTACGAACTTTTCTCTGCTGCTATTGTACATAAATAACGTGTTAAGAATTTGGAATTTTATTGCTTCAGTTTTAACCGGTTTCGAATGTTATGTAATTGACACGTGTTGAATAACTGCCCATAATTTGAAAACAGAAAAGATTTTAAATGTAATTACACCTCAGCTAATAATTCTCAGGGTGTGTATTAGTGTCGTTGTTAGTAAAAATGGGTAATCTTCTTAAATTAGGCCTTATCTGGACATAAAAAATGGGCAGAGATTTAAGTTGCCCAAATTGTTTTAGTTGAATTTTGGGCGAGGAAGTAACTGCTAAAGTTATAGTAATATCACTGTAAAAGGTATCAGGTTCAATGTTTCAAGTGAACTTTGTCTTTTTTTTTATTTATGTGAAAATTTTAGATTAGGGGGTGTAAAGAGACTGTTGCACTTTGGGTAAAGTTTTAGCACCTAGTAATTTCTCTGTGAAGAAATTTTACTTCAAAAGTAATTTCTTCTGGTATTTTGTAATCTCTAATTCTTAGCCCCGTTATTTCATTACACAACCTGGTAAATTTCATTTCTCATTCAGGAATCAAGGGAAGAAAATTTTCAGAAAAAAAATTACCGAGCTAGAGTGAACCATGTGAATTTCCTTACCTTCGTGATTTCGAATTCAATTTCAAGAGAATTATAGTTCTGTAAGTATTCTTGATTGCTACGTGAACTTTTCTCATTTAAAAACGGACGACGTATAATTCTCCAAGTCTGAAATTAGGTTCTTCTAAGTTTTCTAAAGTTTTTTAGGCAGGCGGAAGTTTGGAAACTTATTAACTTGTTGAAAACATCTTAAACGTTGGTATTTTAGTGAGTTAATCCACTAACAGTTTTTCTTGATAACTTACCTGTGCTTAGCCCAAAAAAACTAACTTCTTCTTCAAACTTCCGCCGATCCTATAGGACAGCCATGAAAAAAGTAGGCGAAATGGGTAGGCATCCAAGTGATTGAAATAACATTTGCCTTTTTTCCTCAGAAAGTGGAACATAATCAATATTTATTGATAATTTGAAATCAAGCCAAGAGCCAGCCGAAAATAATAGCACATGTTTACATTATTTACTCAATTTTTGGATTCTTCAAGTTAGTCGTCGCGGACGCTTGAAACGGAACAAACTTTGGCACTAGAGTAAGTCCATCCTAGTAATGAAATTAACTTTTTCTTAGGGTGCATGTGACAATATTTTTTAACAATTTAGGCTTCAAAACACCCAAGATCCCATAATACCTTAATACTTTACGCTATATAGTCTTGGCATAGAAAATTATTGCGTAGAGGTGCATATGAGATAATTTAATGTCTCATCTTTCCCCCCTTTTTTGGTCAAAATTTTTGTTCATTTAATTTTATTTTCTCCTTTTTTCGTAAACTTTTTAATTGGACAGCATATCAAGAACTCACCACGTGGTTCACAGATTCTACACGTGCAATTATAAATAATGTTTTTCAGTTTCATTCTAGGCTTTCTCCAAAAAAGGAAGATGGAATTGCATGAAATAGGTGGAGACAAAGGGAGTGTGTGGGTGGGACATATGCATATATTTTATGGCTTTCTGGTCAGCTCTTAATGAGCTGTGAGGAAAGCCTTTAATTAAAAAAAAGTGAAGTAGGTAAATTCTTAAATTGACAGAGCACTGCCATTATTCACATCTGTGTATGCAATTTTTAAGCAAACAATTACCAAATTTTCCTTAAAAATGAAAAAACGTTGTTCGTTTTTCAAAATTAAGAATTACACTAAAAATTATATCGGGTGCAATGACGTAACGGGCTCACATCTCGAAAAAAATTAATGAAATATGGCCCCCGGCAAAATACATTTTGACATAAAGAAACTTTGCTTCTTTTAAGAACTTGTTCAGTGTCAAGATGTCAAATGACTTGATAAGGATACGTCAAAAACGTCCCAGTAATTAAAAGCAAACTTGCGCAATCTAAATCCATATAGTATCTCAGTCCTAATGAACTTTTCCTTTCAAGTGTATTCATTCTTGGGATCTTGCGTAGGATCGTCTTCAGTCTTCAGATCAATGTTCATGTTTCACAATTTCACATCCTCCCAAAACTCTTTTATAGCTGAAGGCTACACGGTCAATGCTAACCCTAGATAACTAGATTAAAAGTGTCAAATTTGAATCGCAAAAGCATAATTTAATTTAAATTAGACAAAGATAGAGTTAGCTCATCTCTACATTCTCATTCGACACACATATTTCCTGACCTTCACGTATTAACCATCATCGTTCTCAATCTTGTGACCAATCCTTAGTTTCCTTTAACGTTTCCGCTTTGGTACTCCAATCACGGTGAAGCATCGTCATCTCTGCATTATAATATTACTACATCAATGCCTATAAAATTACATGCGTTTCCCCCAAAAATCCAAAAAAAAACAATCTTTTTTAATGTTGAAACGAAACATACTTGAAAATAAATTGAGCTATTATAACCTCCATTTAACTCTTAAGGATTGACCGTTGGCATTGCATAGAGGAATATGTTAAAATTGAATATTGAATGGACCTTATTGGACTAAATACCCTTCAAAACACTCGACATTACTTAGTAAATCCAAGACTTACATTCTGTTACTATAAAATAAGACACTTCCTTCCTTTACCTCCCACCATGTAAGATTGTAAAATCCTCGCTTTGTATAAAATACACGGCTAATTCTCACCAACACCTTACGGCATTCAATTAGTTAAAGGGAAAATACAGATGTATTATAACGTAGCTGAGCTTGCAAAGCTAAGTATTGATTTCGTAATGTCCGTCTGTCTGTCAGTTTGCGCCGTGATTCTCGAATCCATTAATTGATGGATCTCAGAATTGGCAATGAGAGTTTGGGATTCCAAGTCTAAACTGAAAACTTTTAGACCCTATCGGTTAATGCATGAGGTCAGGGGCTGGGATGAATAATTTTTTGAATCGTAAACTATGGCTCGTGATAGCTCACTTGAAAGTTCTTATGGCAAAAGCGGGGAAATGATTTATTTGCAGACAAGAAATCATTAATTTGTACTTTTTTAACGAAAAATAACGAAATTTCCGGCGACAAAATAACGAAAATTTTGAGGACAAAATAATGAAATTTTTGGCGACAAATTAACAAAAATTCCTGCGATTAGCAACAAAAATTCCGGAAGTTTCGTTATTTTTATCGCAGGAAATTTTGTTACTTTATCTCCGGAATCTTCGTTATTTAACCATAGCACCAAGACTTATGGGCTAAGAATATTTTGTGCTTTAAGCATAAAAATTCTCGAGTTGATCTGTATTAAAATTTCCAATTCGGAGGAGTTCTTATGGGCTCTTGATTACAGGATATACATCTTTTGACCCCATTAGGTCAACCCCTGAGCCAGAAGAAACAGACAAGGTTTGAGCTAAAAAGATTTGATTTAGTTTAAGCGCTGTAACCCTTTCAAAATCTATTTTCAGCTACGTTTGCAACAACTTTTAACAGCTTTATTTTTAGCATCCTTCATTCAATCTAATTGAATCCAGGCCAGAAAAAAATCCCAACATGATCAATTCGTTTTATACACTACCAATACACTAATATTACACCGCATTGTTCCTCACAGACTCACATTCCGCTAGCAATTTTCCTAATGATAGAAAAATGCACAGAACCAAATCAAGATCTTAGTTAGACTCACCAGCATTAAACCAAAAGATTTTTATTTTGGCTTTCATGATGATGATAATGATAAGGATAATGATGACTTCAACTGCGAAGGTTACTCTGTAGGTACTTCCATGTGACTTAAATGATTATTTATTTGCTAAGGTAGAACAATGCACTTTTTCTCTGTAGTCCCTCCAAAAATATACAATTTCAATCTCTTAACATTCACTTTAACAATCTTTACCTTCACAAATTTAAAGAATTTTTTTACCGAAGTCTACACAGACACATTTTATGAAGGAGTTTGAGTTAACAAAATTTTTAGTTTTTTTTTCCTTGTCTACAATCTGCTGATGATATAACAAGCAATACATCATATTCTTGCGTAGGGTATGAAGATGTGCATTCATCTTTGAAAACAGGATCTATGCTTTCGCTTTCTCGCTCACCAAAAACTAACGTTATCATCACGAACCAAGTTTTAAACGAAACAGAGAATTATATTTTGACGTTGTCTACTCCAAAGTAAGTAGTTTTAATTGCAACGAACATATTTATCCCATAGAGTGAAGAATGATCCTCCGTGTTTTATTTATCATTAACACAGTTTCTTTTCAAATGATCTTAATTTTTTTTTGTAAAAGACTTAAAAATTATAAGTACTATTACGAAATTAAATATAATTACTATACATTATGTAAGTTAATGTGCTTGCTCTCTTTTTTTTAAATGTTGAAGTAGAATACAAGGTGGTATTTTAAAGAAGCTTTGTTCTGTTGGAACTCGCAACTCACACCCTCCAAAAAATAGGATCAATGGCCGAAAAATATTAGTTTGATGAGGATTACACATTATTACACGAGTTGATTGCCATGAGCAAGTGTTCAATGAAGCCTTTTCCATGTCA
>JAANSQ010000899.1:0-18233 GCA_036850885.1 Lepidocyrtinus dapeste | reverse complement strand
TCATTTGTATATTTTTGCCCCAGTAATATTTCATTATGAAATTCAGATCGTAGAAATGTAGTTGTGATGTAAGATGACGTGATGTGATGATGTCTGGTTCAGAATAAAATATTTTCGACATTATGAAAATAAAAATGATGCAGTGGCAGCAGTGGTTCATTTCTTCATAACTCATGGAGTATGTGTTGACAAACTTTTACTTAATTGTACATGGCATGACATTCAGCCACGCCAGCTACGCATAATATGTCACAAGTTGAAATATGGAACCAAAATATATTTTTCTGAAGAAAATTAGAGCACAAACATTTCGTCTAACTCAAGCAAAAGACGGGAAAAACGTATAGAGCTGGAAAGACTTACTGTCATACAAAATGGAATTCCATGCAAAAATAACCTTCTTAATACTGACACTGCAGGTAATAGACACTTAAGAAAAGTAAATAAATTCAAAGAATCTATCTATCCAATACTAACTAAAGTTCATAATAACCTTTTTATAACATTCCTGACATGCGTAATAGGTGATGGTTTCTGGAAGTGAAATTATTGCAGACACTAGCTCATTGACCTCTTTACCTTTTCCAGTGTACGACGAGAAAACATACGTTTATCTATTAATGGTAATTGCATAAAATTGCTCATTGCATTAGACTGCAAGATTCTTTTTCAAAACTCAATTATAATGACATGGGTTGTATTGCAAATTTTGTTTCAAGATTCCCAATGATGACCTAGAAAGATTGTATACGCATAGATTCCGTCAAGATGATGATGATGGCGTAAATTTTGCTCAGACAGGAGCTTTTGTGGGGCAAATTATATCTGGGGTTTTGAATTTTGATAGCAGACCAGTTTTCGCAGGTATCAGAAAAGTTAAAATAAATTGACTTCTGCGAAAATGTCATGTAATATTTATGATAAATTATTTTTAGGAACTGTCGGGTTTGTGGAAGACCCTACAGCTCAGAAAAACCTTGGCAGTTTTTTTGGGACTATTGCTCCGGCTATGAACTTGGTAATTTATTAGCTAAACACAGTTTTACTCTAAGAAATTCGGTTTAAATAAAATAATGGCTTTAACAGGTTCTTAAGGAGATGTACAACCGAGCGCAGATAGCATTTGGATTTGGAACAACACCGAAGCCAACACCAACACCTCTTCCGTCCGATGCTGTTTTGGAAGCAGGTTCAGGAACGCGATCACCCACAAGGCTAAATTCTACGTCCGGCGCTGTAAAAAATAACGTTACAAAATTGACAGACAGCTACGACAATTCCCCTCAATCTGCAGAAGAAAAAACGGTAACTACGTCTTGGCAAAGTGTACTTCATCAAATTCTTCGAGAAACCACCACAACCCCTCCTCCACTCCCATTCTTAAGACTACGCACGTCAACTCCGTCAGATGACGATGATGATTTTCGACTGCTCAAATAATTGGAATAAATAATGAAGTTTTCAAGCAACATTTTTCACTCCTAGTCTTCCACTAGGCTAAAAATGGAATAAAGACTTAAATACATCGACTAATTAGATTTAGTGACTAATTAATTAATTAATGATTACTTTTCCAAAAACACTTGTGTGCATTGTGCGGGCCCATTACGTTCATTGACCCCACAAATTTCCTGCTAGAAGGTGAAGGTTTACTCGGGTTTATCACACCGCCTGGACATTTGAATAGTAGATGCTGTTCTTAGTTTAGCGTGTAAACTCCTGCCGCTTTCCAGCTCCCATACATACTTAGCTCCAGCCAGTCCCCAAAGATGCTCCGATCATAACACAATTACGTAGGAAAAATATGCACCTGTCAGATTTGGTTATTCTTGTTTTTAATAAGTTATTATGAAATGACAAGACATGATAGAATTCATTATGCCTACGTGGCCCAAGCATTTTCCTGCGATTAGCATAACTGTTCTAATCTGGCTAGCATAATTTCAGTTTCAGAAACAATTTTACGATTCATCATACTATTTTTGACATTTGAGCACCATTAAATTGACAAAACTGAGCACAGTTTAGAAACAAACTTGTTACAAAATAGTCCTAGATCCAGGAACAAATTAGCAAATATTCTTTAAGGAAAATCCGTTACAAAATGAAGGCGTTCCTACTTTTACTCGCTACCTCTATTACTCTTACGGTTAGTTCAGATAATAATTTAACTTATTGTGTTTATGCAAAGCTAGGTAATTAATCATTTGATGACAATTGTCAGTTAGTAAAATCTGAGGCGGGCACAAAAAACGTGGATTCTAATGGTGCAAACAAGACTGTTCATTTTTTTATGTTAATGGTAAGTGACAATTAAAAAGGAGTTATCTACTTTCTAACTCAAACCTGAGCGAATGTTTACCATTCGTTTTTCATCCAAAGATTCCAGATTCAACAATACAAGAGTTTAAAAGAGCAAGAGCCCGTCAAGATGAAGAGGCTGCGATTGGTGTAACTGAAACTGGTGCTTACGTGGGTCAAATCATTAGTGGAGTGTTAGGTGGTGATGTTAGGTAACCAAAATTATAATGTAGTTTTGCTTATGTATTTTCTCAAAAGATAAAAAGTATTATTTTTGCAAAACTTTATCAATAGACCAATTTTTGCTGGTTCTGCATCATTCATTGATGAACCTGATGTTCAACAAGTAATTTAGTGACTTTTTCCATCATACTTCTTTGTATTAATTTGCGGCGATATAAAGATATATCGTTATTTATAATTTGTAGGGCGTTAGTACCATTCTTGCAAACGTAGCTTCCCCCTTGAACAACATTTTAAAAGGTAAACTCTTATGATTATTTAATGATTATTTACGACTTATAATTAATTGCTTATATTTCTCAAAGGTTGGATAAACAGAGCCCAACAAGCGCTTGGACTGAAAACAACCCTTCGTCCAGGACAAGTTGTTCTGAATCAAACAAACGCTGGCAATGTGGCAATACCAGCGCGTCCATCGTATGGAACAATTGGTGGTCAGAGTCCGATAACACTCAACGAAATAAATAGCTTGCAAACCATCAGGCTTCAACAGCAACTAGCACAAATTCAACAGCAAGCAGGACAACAGCAGCAGCAACAGCAGTACCGACCACAAACAATTCCTGGATCCAACGTAATTTCTGGATATGATCTTTTCGAGCAGGCTACGACAGTTCCTCCATTGCCGCTCATTAAACTAAAGCCTGATGAAGATGATGATGATTTTAAAAAAGTAGTCAGAAAGTAAATATTTGAAAGCACATGGTTTCTACAACAAATTGTTTGAAAAGAGAAAACATGCCAAGATAATAATATGATCACTATTCTCAAATTTTATTTTCCTTAATGCCTTTAAAATTTAATATCAGCAGTTGAAAACCATTATTTTGTCCGCATGTTAATTTACATGAAGAGTGTATTGGCCAGAATCAAACGGATTTTCAACGACCAACTTATCAATATTCATATTAACGACATATCGAAGGAAATCTTGAATGACTCGAATACAAAAAATAAATGACTAGTTCATTTATCTGATTATCTTGTACGTGACTTTTTTGCACCTTATTTGTCGGCACATGTCCTGTTAATCGTTTGAAAAGACGATTTAGGACAAATATACATTCCTATCATCAAGCTTATTTTACTAATCATTAAAATGATACACCAGAAAGTCAATAACTTTGGCCCAGCGTATGCCTCTAACATTATTTTTGGCTGATAGAAAACTGACAAATGTACAAGCTGATGGCAGCGATTAATGAATCTAAATTATTACCTAAATTCGAATAATACAGGCTTGCTTTGTCAAGTTATATTTTTTAACTTGCAATCAATGCGTATTTGATTGTTTCAAACCAATGCATTTAGTCAAATGCTTGAATCCCTTACATCTGTCATCCCCAGTCTATCTACATATCGATCCATACATAGATACATTTACTGCTTTCTCTTCCTTCCGTCAACGATTTGAACGAAAGTGCAAGTCCAAGTTTTTGAATGAAAATGTAAGAAAAAACAAGTTTACTCTTTAATATCTTATCTATCATGGTGATTGTAATGTCTGCATCTGCATGTACAAATGTTCATTACAAAATAGTTTTCCTTGTCAAAAGTCAAGCATTGGGCTTTAAGTCATCATCAACTTCATCTAAACACATTTCTTCTTTTAGTCATTGTCCTAACGCACACCTGCTGCTGTTGCGACTAATGTAAAAGTGTTTGAAAATGGATGAAATTCTAACATTTCAGACGAGAAAGTTCCCAAAACTAAATTCTTCATTAGATTAATGCCTTGCGCTGGCACTCCCTCAATTTGGTGTAACATGTTCAGCTTGTCTCGTTTGCTTGCGGACAATGGCCGGACATACAAAACAAATAATTAATCTGCTTGTCTTAACCGATTCAAACACTCAATATCTCAATTGATCGAAGATCTTAGATGATACGATATATTTGATTTGAGTTTAAATTATAATTTACCTATACCAATTTTGTGCTATACATATGTACACCAAAATAGCGTCTTAATCTAATTCAATTAAATGTTGTTTTCATTGAAATCTTGAATAAAAAATTAGGTTATTTGAATTATTATTCTAAAAAATAATAATAAATTCTTTCTAGAATTACTAGATAGGAAATTTTTTAAAAAAAAAATTAGCGAGTTAAATTAATCCTTAGGCGATAGTTTCGTGTATGTATGAGAAACTACCGGCGGCTCATTTTCTTCGCCCTGGTTAGTCTTCCAAAAAAAATCGAAAAATTTAAATACTATTTTCATACTTATGGGTCAAGATGGTGCTTAAATATTTCATGCCGTTTGCCTCCTCTTCATTCTCCGTTAGTGAAAAAGTCAGAAAAAATATTCTGTTTCGAAACCACACTCATCGTGTTTTTACTCCAACAGATAAATGCATCCGTGAATGGGACATATTACAGGAAACAATAATGGGATTCCTTCATTAACAATAATAAAATGCTAAGAATGAATGCAGCGGTAATCCCTTTTTCACTCATGAGTACTGAAGGTTCTGCACGGATGAGCCTTTTCTTAAAATTAATCGGCGGTGGGCTATTGCCTGCTTTGGGGGTACATACAAATTGCGAAATGCATGTACATATCTTTAAATAAAAAAATGTTTGAATCATTATAATTATCGCATGCACATAGTTTAAATATTAGCTTAAAAATGTAATTAGATGGTGGTGGTTTGATGAACTTGCTGTGTAATAAATTATTACTAGATGAAACGTGATATTTGACCCAATGAAAAATTGATATCATTAATACTACATTTTATGATTTAATATCATTTATTGGATGTATTCCAATTGATTCTATATGTAATCTTACATGTAGCTACAACCCTTTCAACATGAAACTTAAGTACTTTATCAAAATGCTAGTAAACTTTAAGAAAAAATAGTTAGATTTCAAGGTTTACCCAATCGAAAAAATCAAATCACATTTGTTAATTTGAAAATGTTCTAATATGGTAGCAGAATCTCATTCAGTTTTTCCCTGAGCGGACGTAATAATATGTTTTGTGATTGTGTACTCCTTTAAGATATGGAGAATAGATTGATTAATGAAATTAATTGATTATTTGGCTGCAAGCAAATTGCTAAAAGTCATATCGGTCTTTTAAAATCTTTGGATCTTTTTCATCTGCGAAACGGAGAAACTCTTTGAAAAAATACAACAAATCAATTCAAGAACGTACACGGTCTTTGTTGTTTACCTGTCCTGTTAAATGTGTAAGACCAACCCTACAAGAATTAATAAAAATACCTGAGCACTAAAAGTCATATCGGTCTTTTAAAATCTTTGGATCTTTTTCATCTGTGAAACGGAGAAACTCTTTGAAAAATACAACAAATCAATTTAAGAACGTACACGGTCTTTGTTGTTTACCTGTCCTGTTACATGTGTAAGACCAACCCTACAAGAATTAATAAAAATACCTGAGCACTAATAAGCATGCGTATTACTAGCAACTACGAATAAGGAATGAAATGAAACCCCTTTGGCTTAAGGAAGAATATGATTCGCCTTTATGAACTTTAAGAAATTGGGTAAGACAGAATTGGCCGACCGAAACCACCCGAGAAAAAGTAACGAATCAAATATAAAATTCAGATGCATATTTTGAATGAGTCAAGAAATGGGGATGCACATACCCACTATAAGTATGTAGGTACTCGCCAAAATGCATTACAACTTTAATCGTAATTTCTTCAAAATTAAAAATTCACATAAACTATTTTTCGTAGTTTATCAGATTGGCAAGTGCAAAAACATTGCAATTACAGTCGTAAAAATTTGTTATGCGTTTTCTCGAATAATGTATCTAGACTACTTTATTTAATGAGTCCTCAATAAAAAATTAAAGACGGATTCGAGGACATTTTTGGTAAAAAAATACCACTAAGACCAGGTGTCTTAAAACAGTGAAATTTTTCGTTTATGCGTGGGAACAATTGACGATCAAAATCTGCTCATAAACAATTTTCACTTTGTACCTTGGCAGTGCCATACCAGTTTGATGATAGGTTGTTATAACTCTTTACGTTTAGGAAGGTCCTTGTACATTTTTTCTGTTTCCTTGATTCTGATCTTGTCTAAAGACGCACTAAAACATAGTCATTTGCTAGATAAAACATAGTTATTCTAAGAGTATTATGCTATTTCTATGTACTTCGTTAGAAAGCGATATAACGTAACATACAAAAAATTTCACAAGATAGTAGTGGTTATGTACGAACATGAACACTACATTTTGAAATGCGTTTTAGACGTTTTATTTTCTAAAAATTAATTTTCGTCCATTAATGATTTAAAAAAAAAATGCTACGTACACGCATACATTACTGCACATTTGTACATATTCTTGTAAAGGATTACAAGGATGCAAAATTGTAGTAAATATGTAGCAAGTACCCCTTTTCACTAAAAGAATTGCTAAAGTATTAGGATTGTAAGTGATATCCATTTAAAATCTAAATTATTTTATAGTGAAATGTTTTATAATGTATTTTGCCTCCGATATTATCTATTTGATATAATGTAGATGCATATATTATATTCTATAGGATATTTTTGGGTAATTTTTTTGCAAAATGCATAGTTAGTTGAACATGTATGTCTGAGAATAAACTTGCTTCTTACTCGAATCATTATGCATGTCTCGATTTTTTCATACATTTTTATCGCGTCAGAAAAAAAATGAAATGCACATTTGCCCGTGTTGTTTGGCTATGAAGTAAGGGATCCTGATCAAAAAGGATCTTATCTTTAGTACATAGGCCCCTCTTTCACCTAAGAAATCAAGATACTTTTACTCGTGTAAATATATTACCTTTAACAATTGTTCGAATAATGTACTATCTTCTACACTCATTACACTGCGTGTGCACCAGCTGAGACGGTTATCGTTGAAGCCAAGGCGCATAGTTCAGTGGTCAGCACCACCAACGCCACCACAGTGCATGATGCAAACGCCTGCATAGACAAGATTCAAGAACATGAGGCAAGCTTAGTTAGAAGGCTCATCCTGAAAGGGTAAATCAGGCAATATTTTTTTCATTAAAAAATGAGATTCTTTTTGTGTTTATGAGCTACATATCAAAAAGATGTATATTTCGAAACAAACGATTTGAATAGTATGGTATTATAACCCTTGGCTTATTTGTAGCGTTGAAGAGTGAGTAACAGTGTAGTATTGCGAAGCTAGTAAGCTCATCATAACTTGCGCCTATTATCGAGGAAACCGGTTGTTTCGCATAATTTTTGCGTTTCCGTTTCTGGGTTTTAAGGTTAGGTGCTGATCCAAATACTCGCAGTCAGTATCTTGCCACCTTGGCCGTGAGAAGGATCAAGGAATCATAATCATCATCATCCTCCCTATTCTATCACATATCACTGATTTTCATTCCCTTTTAAAAACCTACCAGGGTTAACTGCTATTCAATTTTTATTCTTTCACCACTCGCTTGTTACGATCATTGTAAATGTTCAATACGAACACTCAGTCAATAGCTGTCAGTTAGTCAGTGATCAACTGTTGCTGCTTCAAGATCGTTGAGATTGCATGCCTTCGTGAATTCCGTAGCTTCTCACAAGTTTTTTTTACTCCACATTCGGGAAAAAATTTAGTGGTGATCTTCTTTCCGTCGAGAAAGTGAACCGTGCGCACCTAACACGCATTCCTACTAGAAAAGTGTCAATTTTGCTGAAACACGCGAAATCCTAATCATCCAAAATGAAAACCGTATTTGTTGCCTCCGGAATTTTCCTGGGAACTCTCCTGTCCCTCGCTTATGCGACAGAGGTAGGATCCCAATCAGCCTCAGCTCCTATTGCACAAGGAACTGAGCTTCAAGGTCCAGAGCCTAGGGATGACCACAGTGGACATCATCACTATCACTACTCTCACGGCCAGGAATTGTTCAGTGGAGATGAATGGTTGTTGGCTGTTCCATTGTTGCTCATCCCAGTGATTGCCCTCGCATGCTGGTACTTCTGGGGAGGATCCAAGGACGATGGATACGGTTGGGACAGGATGGGATACACTGAAGGACAAAGTAGCAACTACAACAACCAGGCCGGTGGAGCCTACGAGAGCCGAATGTTCCGCGGAGCTGATGCTCTTGACAAGAGGACGCATCAACGTATCTTTAATGCAATTCAACAGTAGTACGATTAAATTAACTTTATAAATGTGAGTAAATTCATACACACTCATATTGTTTTTATACATTGTGAACAATTGAAATTCAAGTTGTCCCGAAACATATTTTATATCACACAATTTTGATTTCTTTTGCAGGTAAATTTAAATTATGTTTTTGAATATTTGGAAAGCTTACCACGTCCGACTGTTGTTGATCACATGATCCATCTCTACTCCTACAGAGATGGTCTTTGACAATTCTATCATCCTTCTTTTTGGGAAACTGTAAAGAGACTACTTTCTCTTTAGATCTAACACATCGGATCCCTGTAAATTTAATTCATCTACCTGAATCAGTATGGACATGTGTTTTCCGTAATTAAGGAAATCTTTTTTTAACATATGAGGTGTCTTTCTATTTACATAACTGCCCAAAAAATGTACGTCTCCAAAAAAAAATTTTTTTTCGGTTGCACTACACATGGTAAAAATTGAACACGACTTGATCCCATCAAAGACCACACACGACACGACATTTTCCATTTTCGAAAATTTAGAGTAGTTAAAAATCATTTTTTACACATGGTAAAAATTGAACACGACTTGATCCCATCAAAGACCACACACGACATGACATTTTCCATTTTCGAAAATTTAGAGTAGTTAAAAATCATTTTAAGGACTGTATTATCGATTTTCTTTTGTGCAATTAGTTACGATCTATCAACTTTCTAGTTCACGATGCATACATACATCATATAATCCTTCAAATCATACATTTCGCTGGTGGTTAAAAAAAAAGATCGGTTGAGGTGCAGAGTTAGTAATACTTGACGGAAGATTGCTTTCGATTTTTCACATTCGTGTGAGTGTATGGGAATGTTAAATCTAAGGTAGGTAGGTATAATTTGTTCCGTGAGCTATATAATTTCGATTATGTGTTTTTTGTGTACAAAGTGACTGTTACTTGAACTGTTGTTAGTTTTTTAAAAAATATATGACAGACTTTAGTAGATTGTTTGTTTTGAAGATGCCACATAATATTTATAATATTTCTAAAGTATTTTTTGTACTCCTGTTGTTATCTATTGTAATATTTTAAGTAAGTTTAAGTTAAACAGACGACCAGTCAAAACCATCTTGTGTTTTTTATACTTCGATTTAAAAAATGAAAAACCTCCCGGTGGAATATTTATAGGGTTAGACTTTATTCTATCTACTTTTATCTTGTCACCCCATTTCCGTTTTTTGAAATTAACTTGCTAAATCTACATTCTTAGAAGGGCTGAAGAAAAAAAAATGCAATGTAAAGTTAAACACGCATATTTTTGTATGTAAACCTAAGAACGAAATCTGTAAATGTACAAGCTACTTAATTCAAGTATACATGGAAGAAGAAGAATAAAGAAATGCCACGAGAATAAAACAGAAAGAAAAGTTATTTTTCATTAATCTACCATTAAATTCACTTTTATCATCCATCAGATTATAATGTTGATGAATAATGCATTGGATCATTTGGATTTATGGAATTTACGTCACCACAAGAGCTGAAAGAGATGCTGCATAAAAAGCAGTTATTATAGCTTTTTGTCTGCCATTTTGAAAGCTACGAAAGGTAAGACACATTTCTTTTAATTACTACTGATAAGGATAAAGTGTATGTTATGTAGGAGTTGTTAGGCTAGTTCACTAGTTCATTGCTTTCATTCACTGCCTACGTTTATTCATGTTTATTCGTCAATTGACAGTTCTTTGCAGAATAGCCAGATCAGATAGACCTTTGCTTAGTGTCAGATAGGCCAAGAAATGAAAAGTAAAAGTTTTAAAGTTTTGGTTGAATGTAAACTAGTTAAAACACTTAATCAATTTTACCCTCTCTATTGTTCACGTTGATTTTTTGTTGCTGCATTTAATTTTTCAATGAAATCGACCTTTATCATTCTGCTGCGTTGGACTTTTTTTGCAAAAAAAAATGCATGATTTTTGATTATAATAAAATACTAATATAATTGATAACATATAGGGCTGTTTACATATTACATGAAGAAGAAAACGAAAAATGATCTGGTCAGGTTGGTTTAAAAGGTGTCGTCTTATCGTCTTTAGGGAAATGTGCAAAATCGTGCTTTCCGTCTGCAGATTCGTGCAGGCATGACCCAATAACAATAAAAACTCATTTATCACCATCATCGGTCGGCTTTCTTGCATCCTTTATCTCCCCCTTCGGGGAAAACAATAATATTAGCATAAGACTTTAGCAAAAACCAAAATGACTCATGTCATGATCATACTTTTACTATTTCATTTCACCTGCTCATTTATCCTACCACAAACTAGGTATTTAACCTTACCAAAATGGGACCCTGCGAAAGAAGCATGAAACACTTTTTTTTCTGCAAAAAAAGATGAGGAATGCATCATGCATTACCATAATAATATTTATGTCTGCTTACAATGTATGTATGCATGTAAGAATTGCAATAGATTTTCTTTTCGTAAAGTTCCCTCAATTTTGATTGACTACGTAAAATTGCTGAACGGTAACCTCCTACAATATTCTTAAAAGATTTGAAATCGTAGAGTTAGATCGTTATCATCTTCTAATGTTCTTTAACATTACCCCTAACTTATTATGGCAAAATATTTAATCTCCGTAATTCTCTGGGTTTCGCTCTACCACAGACTTTTTGCTTTCAAGACCTATTTTCAAGGGAAAGAAAAATCACACTGGTTGATTTTTTAGGTTTGGTTGAACAGTAAAATCTTTAGGATTTTTGGCTACCGGTAGATTGGGTAGATGCACAATCCCAAAATTGGATGTTTTCTGAAATTTAATGTACTCATTAATATGAGATAGATGCATATTCATGAATGTGCATTTTCAGCCTGAAAGTGGTGAAGAATATTACAAAAGCATAATGAAGTAGTTTACAGGTCGGCCGGTCAGCAAGTCATCTATTTGTGAACCAAATAGGTTTTTGCTGAAAATGCAGATATGCACACTCTGGACTTTTAAATTTAGATAACGAAGCAAAAGTGTCCCGTGTCTTTGGTATGAAAATGAAGATAAATGAAGAGGTCGATTATATCCTTATAAAGCCGGTTTTTTTGAAAACTCATGTCCGCGACCAATGCTCCTACGTTGAGAGTTCTACGTAGTAGTTTACGAAGGATCAAAGTGTGTTTTGTAAGTCATAAGGGTATAGTCAGGGTCTGTCGTCCAATGGTGAATAAAAATATATTTTTCTTAGAAAAAATCCGGTTTTTTGACTCTACATTTCTCTCATTTTCAACAACTTGGCTATACTTTGAAGAAGATTCGTACGACACCATTCATTTCATTCATTATGCTTCGCGTCACATAAAATTTGCACTCACACACCTGACCCTAGAATATTGTTTAAAGGCCATGTTTCATTCAAAAGGGCAGGTAAAAGCCCCAATATTATATGTAACCAAACCAAGCATCATCTTCTGGTCGATGCAATACCTGGTTTGAAAACCAGGATAGGATCAATAGTACGCAAGAATCGTCACGCCAAACTAACGCTTTCATTTCCACAAAAGATCTTTTAGTCATTCCACATTTGAAAACAGGTCCTTGTTCGTTTTTCTAATACAATGTGGACTTGTTTTCTGGGTTCGTGCAAGAAGCCTAAACCTAAGCTTACGGTCGTTTTGAATGCGCGCGATTTTGTTTCTTGACAACGCAACGAGGCGGTGTACGTGGGTGCGCTTACAAACTTATTGCTCACTTTACAGGGTACAAGGAGGATTCAACATACTGACAAGGATGTACAAAAAATTGTTTTCCCATTTATCTATGAATTTCCCTGAGAAATTAATTTTCTTATAGATTCTCTGAAGAAGAAGCATAACTTTTGGCGATTTCTAGTCTTAAATCCGCACTTGAAAGTATGAGTGAGTACATAGCAATCAGAAATGAACTCTACGTATTGCTTTATTTTTAATGCTTTAACCCACTAGTGTAATCTCATTTCAGCTAAATCTCAAGGAGTCTCTAAGGAAACTTTATTTATTTAATTACTTTTCTAGAAAAAAATTAACTACGGTCAAAAATCAAAGTCACCGATGATGCGATAAACCTTGTAAATTCCTTAAAATTACACGCATTTAAAGAATCAGATGTTCAGGGTCTGGGCGTGGCTCCACAACTACAACTTTAGCCACTAGAATGGGTGCAGAGGCACGGTGAAAGATTGGTTCGCATAATTAATTTCAAAAATATGAATTAATTGCTCTAGGAAAAGCCTCTTGGTTTATGAGGTTCTCATATTTCATTCACTTACTCAACCAACCATCACAACTTAGCTTAGCATTTAAAAAAAAAATCAGGCTACCCATCTGACTAACCATCTACCTTCTTTCAGTTAGACACATACAAGCGCTTTGTTATTTATAAGGTTAGTGGTTGCTTCTACAAACCCATTGCAAAGAATTAAATCAAAACAAATGTGTAAACAAGAACAATGGTATTAGGTAAGCAGCAAATCTTCAAAATCTCACAAATTCAGGATAAAACCGAAACGCATCATCTTTGCTTTAGAGTATGAAACTAGACAAGACATTATTTCGTAACAGGAGGATTACCTACGCCTTTACAATGTATTCAAGACTCAAATGCCTATTTTACACATTGGTAATGCAAACGATTAAAAACAGAAGGGGTCAGTCATTACCGTTAGACCGACTGCCGAGCTGATGCCAACTGATTACATATTTGAAGATTATGATTATCCAAATAGTTGAGGATATGTTGTTGGCGTTATTAGTAGTAGCATCAAATTTTTATTCCTTACACGCTTATCAATATATCCGAAAATTGCGCAAGTGTTTTTCTCTGAGCGGGTTCAGTTCAAGTACCTGATTCTGGGCCAGCCAAACACCATAACGTGTAGGATGTATCTTCGCGTAATACAATGCAATTGGAAAAAATTGGGGCACGACAAGACGCGTTTAAATCACAGTTTATTGGATAAACTTTTAAAGTTTAATATGATCGTCATCACCAGCATCGTGTTCACTCCTCGGGATTATTATATTATTCTTTTTGACTTTCTGCCAAAAAATGTTGTAGGTCTGGCTTTTGAGCGCGTTTGACCAACAATCAGGTCTTATAAAAGGGCAACTAATAAAATCCTTCAAAGACTACTCTCAAGTCAGAGCATGTCAGTTTGTTTGTTTGCTGTAGCTTATGTTATAGGAATGATATTATTATTAACCAAGAGTAAGTATTATTGATAAGTACGTAATACATAAGACGATAGATCAAATCATGATGATTTAATCCAAGTTATGTAAAAATCAAGATATTTTTGAATCCTACACATTCCATTAAACTTATCGAGTAATTCACACGTTTACAATTTTTTTAAATCTGGCTTGTTTTCTATTGCATTTCTAATAGATAAAACAAACGATTAAATGCTTTTTGAAATGGTCTCGTTGATTTCAATAAATTAATTGTGTACTATAGGATTTGAAAGTGTATAAAACATAAGTTCAGTCTTTCCAATAATGAGCAATGAACTGCAACCGAATTAAGCACTTTTCTTCAAAGTTCAAACAAAGTCATAATATATTTTAACAATAATTGGCGAATTAAACTGTTCGTAAAACATGAGTTAGACGGACGTAACCAAGTTTGAAGCAAACAGAGGCTTTTGAAATATTTGTTTAAAAAATTAAATGTTTTCCATTTTCATTAGTAAACGCTATCGGAGAACTATGTGTTCCGGATATGACTGTGATAGGGGTATACTAGTCTGTGTGCATCCTACTCACGTTCCATTTGTAAGAATTATTGAGCAACATCCACGTTTAAGACTTTCTCAGATTGTACAAAACGTTTCTGATAAGGCATTACTAACATTAGTTGGTTAAATTACTGTGAAGACAATAGCACGGTAAGAGGATTCAGTTGCGTGCAGCGTGCAATAAAAAACAAATAAGGGATGCATTGCAATGTCATCTTGAAAGTGGAAGACATGTACGGAGAAACTGGGTTAACGCAAACTAATACGTGAATTGATAATGATGATGTTTAGGTTGAGCACTGGCGGTGTTTCAGATACTACATGTATATTTCTCATTGCGGATTTGTTACTTTTTATTTCAACAAACTGAAAATAAAACCTGCTCAGAGGTTTATGCGCGTTATCTTCAAATTGTATATTCTGTCAAGGACTCATTTTTTCAAAACGTACGCGGCATGAATGTTGTTTCTAAATGAAACACAATTACTACGTAAAAATTGCGTCTGAGAAAGACCTAACAATTTCGCGTGTCTCGTACGAGTATCTAGTTAAAGTATGGTGACTGATGACCATTATGAAAGTTATTGTGCGTAACAAGAATTTATTATTAAACATCGATTCCAGGATATAAATTACCATATTTTAGGCATCACTCTGGAACCATAACAAGGTGAAGTAAGCTGTAAATTGTCGGTGTTTTGTTTATGAACGTAGCCAATGGACGATTTTTCTAGTTAAAGTATGGTGACTGATGACCATTATGAAAGTTATTGTACGTAACAAGAATTTACTATTAAACATCGATTCCAGGATATAAATTACTATATTTTGTGCATCACTCTTGAACCATAACAAGGTGAAGTAAGCTGTAAAACTGTCGGTGTTTTGTTTATGAACGTAGCCAATGGACGATTTCTTTGAGATAGTATCGTTAAATTAATAAACAGGGAGTATGGGTACAATTTCAGTAATGTTGTTGATGATTTTCAGATATATCTTCGGCACGTCCCATTTAAGTACAAGTTGCAAGTAGCTAATGTCCGGTTTAGTTTAAGAATCATAACTGTCCTCGCTAGGAAGTACTTATTAACGGGTAAATAACTAAGATTTTCATTAATTTAAAAAAAATAATGGAAGACTGTAGCGAAGATCGATGATTGAGGTTTAAGATACATATATAGGTTTGCAATATTTGTGAGAGGGGTGGACGGAATGAGGGGAAATTCTCTCTGGCTAACTTATTGTTACCTTTTTGTCTTTAAGAATCGAACAACGATAGCATATTATATTGAATATTCATTTGTGTCAAGTAGTTTTGATGGATCTGACAAGGCTGAGCAGCGTGGATCGATTTACCGTACAGGGGGAATAAATTACGTAAACTTTTGTACTTTTCTATTTGGCAAAGAGCTTAATACTGAAATATTAATATCGTATTCGGAAAAAATTGGGAAAAGTCGCGGTAGCCTTTTGTTTTATCGCACAAAAAACATTCCGGTTGCATAATATGGAAAACCCTTAAACATGTTCTATTACTCGAAGACTAGTATTTATCCTTAAAGGTTTTAAGAGCTTAATCCTGAAGTATTAATATCGTATTCGGAAAAAATTGGGAAAAGTCGCGGAAGCCTTTTGTTTTATCGCACAAAAACATTCCGGTTGCATAATATGAAAAACACTAAAACATGTTCTATTACTCGAAGACTAGTATTTATCCTTAAAGGTTTGCTTGTACAAAAACTGTATCATAATTAAGTATCGTTCGTGGATCAGTATAACATTTTTGACTTGAGTGGTCATTTCAGCTATGACTATGATTGAAAAATGAGACTACTTACTGTAAGAAAAATATGAAACCTAAAAGTCAAAACTTTCTGTTTAACAGATAATACAGCTTGAAATATTTCTTTCATAATTCGTCTAATTTATAATAACCTAATCGTCACCCATCACATCAGTCTCACTTCTGTCGGCAAGGATTATCGCAGCCCGTTTGCTTGTTCCTTATATTCGGATTGATTTATCGTCTTCTGTCAACATATTTTTGCGTTTATTTCCATCTTTTTCATGATTTCTGGCATGTGTATGAATTAACCCACACAGTAGATTCTATGGAGCAATACAAACACTGCAAAACTCCCACCGATAAAAAATCCTGCTAACCCATAAATCAATTAATCTTGTTAATGCATGAGCTGAGCTGCTCGGTAATTTATATTCCCCCTTCCAGTCTAAAAATTTAATTTCATGCTGTGAGCGATACAAAACCCTACTCCACACTTGATTTGTATAGTTCCATATAGTATGAACGCTAGGAAAGAATTGGCATTTGCACAAGCCATATATTCGTTTACTAGTATTCTACCAGTTAGAGAACAAAACATACTCCACACTCACTCCAAAGAGAAAATGTGCTTAAACCCTACTCCAAACCGTATCCGTGCTTTCTTTCCATAGATTCTTGATCTTTTCGAGTTCTATTCAAAGTGCATTTCTTCACTCAAAGTTTTCCTTTGAAACATCAATAAGACCTTCGAGTCAAAAGCTTGTTTACTGATAAAGTGTACTACAACAGCAATCCATTCCTTCCGTCTGCATTTTAGGCCTAACAGCGCCAACAAACCTACCAATGAAAAGAAATTACGTTATATTTTATTGCATCCCAGTTGCGTCATCACTGTTAATTTCGCACAATGGCTATGGATCCTCTCAAACTAAATCAGGACTATTCCATTAACACTATTCCTTTTTTTTCAAATGTTTCTCGTATGAAAAGAAGCAAACGTAAAAGTTTGCAAAAAGTATGAGACGATTTGCCACTTCCTTTGGAACTTGGCCAACTAACGGGAAGGAGAAAAAATGGATGTAAAATGTAGTCCACCCATATACCACAGCGAAATAAACGTACGAAAAGGGAAACGGTAAGGTTCAGCTAGGTTATGCTGACTCACAACACCAGCAAGGAAGCAAGGAGTATTCATGTCTTGGAATAATTGTCTATACGGTGCACAATGTCTAGTTCACCGAAGGAGAAAAGAAAACTCCAAAAGCGTTATAGTAAACTCACTCACTTTCAACGGTCCATCCAAGGGAATGGATAGAGAAGTGATCTTACTTTAAGTAGAAGGCTGAGAGCTGCCTTTTCATTCAAATAAAACACTTTACTAGGCTGGGACATGTCATACACAGGCACAAACTCGAAACGCTATGTAGGCAGTCATCTTTATATATTTGAATAGTGCTGCATCATTTCGTTTCATCTCCTTCCTCTCTGCATCGTCGTTTCCAATTTAATCTAATCTAGAGTAAGCAAAAAATGCCTTTAATACTGGCTGACAGATAGTATAACAATAAATGAATTTAGATGCTTTCATTTATTCATCTCCTTAGGGTTAGGGTGCGCAAAATATCAGAGCATAATACGGTTTCGAAGGATGTTTTTTTAGGTCCGACTTAAATCCTTATGTAATGTCTCTAGACTCTTCTATAATTTTCGCGGATTTTAAGTAGGAAATGTTCCAAACTATTTTCTCTATTCCGTATCAAAAGTGGAGAGATTTTATTAGCTCATTTGTACTCTTTTTCATAGGACGGTCTCTACACTATCTCATATTTTCTATATCTCGTTCCAACCTCCAATATTATTGCTCTCCATATTCTCTCTCTCTCTCTCTTGCAAAAAAATAAAAAAATAGGAGAAAAAGATGGAATGAAAACTAGAGAGGAAGTCTACGTATGAACTTGGCAAGGAAAAGGCACAAGGCGACTTACAAGCAAGGCTTTATACAATCCT
>JAANSQ010000898.1:0-18258 GCA_036850885.1 Lepidocyrtinus dapeste | reverse complement strand
ATGCTTTTTTCTCGCGGAATGGGGTGAATTAAGATCAACTGGTATTCCAACCTCGCTTTCTCAGTACTTCGGTCCCCATCTAGAGGAGTCTTATAAGATTCTCTCCTGTTTTATCATTATTGTTTGCCTTAGAAGTAACGACTTTCTTACAGCACATTTCTGTCCCTTCGTCGCATACTCTATGAAACAAGCATTGTTGGATGGAATTAAGGATGCGATGATTAAAAAATTAATGATTTATTCGGAAGTAAACAATAACAAATAAAAAGCATAGGTGCGTAAGATTTGCTCAGATTTACCAAACCACACCTTATTTGATATCAGTATAAAATATCACTTTTTGATTAATTGGTTAGAGTTATATGAATGAAAAACTACGAAATCAATAATATACTTAAGTGACCGAGTTTGATGTTAGCGTTAAAATAATTTGAAGCGTTTGTCGTTTATCGTGGAAAATGTTTTGTTGCAGGACCATTAGGATGGGCTGGAAGTGCAATGAACGTTCAACGAAATGTTGTGGAAGATGTGATACCGGAGCTGGATGAAAATATGACTACAATAGTTTCCATGCGTGGAGAACGCAAGCCACCTACTGTTCATGAAATATTTGGGCATGCTGCGACGCCTTCGTCTGCAGCAGTTGATATTCCCCAACCGGGAGAATCATCTTCACGTCCCAGTGCTACCGATACTGCCCTCGCCAGAGAGAAATTTTTTCAACCTGAAAGGAAACTAGAAAGACCTACGCAACTCTCAGTTTCTGCTCCACCAAATTCTGGCCAGTTACCAAGAAACGTAGGAATATTCAGACCTGACAAAGAATCTCCCTTTAGGCGACCATCTCTTACTGAATCTGTTGAGTCTAGCTCGTCCACAACTGTAAGTCCAGACACAGGTTTTCAGTCTGAGATAAAATCTGACGAGGCTTTGGCTGAAATCAAAGATGATGATGCAGATATCTCAATGGACGATATTAAAGTTATTAATCGTAAAACAAGTGCAGACTCCTCCCAAGCCGGAAGTGGATCCAGCATAGCCAAAAAGCTAGCAAAAACATTTGGATTTAAAGATAAAGAAAGTAAAGGATCTTCAGACGACTTAGACAGATCTGAGGTGCACTTGCTAAGCGATGTAAGTAGAATTAAAGAGGACTCGGATGATGACCAGGAAGAAAGTAATTTAGGTCGTGAAAAGGTAGACCCCTGAGGAATATGTGAAAGCATAACTTTTAAATCCGACCTAAGTAGCAAAAGACAAAACTTATAAAGACAGATAGGCTTAAATGTTTTACAATAAAACGAAACCACCATGTTCTTTCCAATGTATCTCAACACATACTCCGTATTGTATGCTATCACGTCCTTTAATTTTTTTTTCCTTTCCTACAGTATTCCATGCTAACTTTACTGTAAATATGTATATACCTAGGTCGGACAAGTTTAAAATAGCTATAAAATTATATGACAACAGGAAACTCAAGTGCCTTTTATAAGATTTTTCAAATGATCACTGTGCCTAACACTTTAAATATGCCTCCTGGGTATTTTAGTATTTTCAATATTTTAACATTTTATGAATCATAACCATGATTGTTAACAGTTTTTTGACTTTGCAAGTTTATTTTATTTGCTTGTTGGTGAAGGGTTATTAATAAATCACATGCTGGACATTACTGATGCGAAATAAATACTCAAATTATTAGCTGACCATGATTTATTTTGCATTTTAAACTTGGAAATCTAGGTAAAATTAATCGCGAATTACATCATTTTGAGGATAGATAGATCCACTTGAATATGCTCCTTGTTATAGTTTTAACGTCGGCATGTTTATGAAATTTTTTGATGCAATCGTTTCAGCAATTCGCTGCGAACTCACGATATGCATGTAACAATAAATTACTTCAGACACTAAAAAGAATAATATACATTTTTGGAATTTTTTATTATGATAATTCATGTCATAGTATTTATATCCCACCAATAACATAATATTTATTTAATAGTTATTCCTTTAGGATAATCTTTGTTAAAACCATACATAAAACTTCCGGAAAATAGCATGAATCCAAAATCTTGATATCGCTCCAACTTTGATTTTTCACATTCATACGGTTTTTAAAACATATAAATTACACTCAGTCGACTCAGTTTCAATCAATTTCAACTAGCTATTTGTAATCTCCTCCATTCGCAACAACATTCAAACCATTTTTTCTAAATCTAATATAATCGGTTATACAAATCAAAATTATGATCAAAAGTCAAATCTGATTCAAAAGTAGTCTATATTGTTTCAAGTCATACCAGATAACCAAATCATATATGTATTTGTATTTATAAGTAGTAATGATAACAGTTTTTAATATATTAATTCCATCTTTGATAACGTAAGAAATATATGACTCCACAGTTACATCGTTGTGCTTAATATTTCCTTAGAATAAAACTCAGAGAATGTGTTCTTATAATGTGACATCAATAGTTTAAAACGATTTTCCATCGATAGATCATTTTTATCTTCAGCTTCTCCCAACTGGTCTTAAACGAACCATATTGTATTAATACGTAGTTTTAAAAACCAGTTACTCAAGTCTTCTTCAAATGGTTTGAAACAGAAAAATCACATTATAATTGAAACAAAATAAGTTACTGTGTACCTATTTCACGATCATCAGTTAAGGATGTATATCTTTATATTAATTAAGAGATTAGCGATATTATAAAAATATGTCGAGTGGGAAGTGCCTGTAAACCTTTTCGTACACGCGGCATCTTTTACTCATATGCCGTCAACGAAAATCTAAGTATTTAAAATTGTATAACAGTTTGATCCAGCTGAATGTACGAAATAACGTCATCAAAGTATTACTCACTGCATTTTAATGATGTCGAGATAAGAAGGAATACTACATTTAGAAGAAAGGTACTGCACACTTCTGCTTCGGTAATATCTAAAAGGTCACATAACAAGCTATGCAGCGACTTGACGAGAATAATTACTCAATATCTTAAGCGTTCTCGAAATAGACTGTTCTGTAATACACTAATGTACGCAGTCAAGTACATGCAAAGAATTAAATTCCAACAAAAGGGCAAATATATTGATTTGGGTATCTACGCTATTTCTCCCGGTACCAATTTCACCGTGAAAAAAATTCCCCTGGAACTTCTGGAAAAGCATCTATTGGAAATTACTTCTGTGCACGTTCGAACTAAAGATATTATGCAACTATGTACCCCTTTCAAGATATCTCCATATAATTGTAGGGTTCAATAAACAAATGGGTATTATAACTTTTGAAATTTTTCATTATTTCAAATTATCTCCAATCAAACCATTATTGGGAAAATTTCTATGTTTTGAAATTGACTTCTCAGCAAACTATACTTGGGCCTTGTGGAAATCACTGATTGTATGGGCGTACGAACTGCTAAAATAGGAATGTGAAACAGAGTAAGTTAATCGAAAGATCGTACAAGCCCCAAATTGAGGAAAACAGGAGGAAATTTTTTTTGGGGTGAATGAATAATGATGTGACAGGGAAGAATAATGATGTAACTTTACTGGCACACGTGTTACTGGTCTCCTATTGATTATCCTCCTTGTCATCCTCCGCTTCAGCAGGAATCAAAGGTGGTGGTAACAATGGTGGTGGGGGTTCAGTGTCAGGTCCAGCTCGCTTGTAGAAATAGTTTAAAGGAATGTGAAGAAGCTGAGGTAATAGTCGCAGTTCTGGATCTAGAATAAAATAAATTAATAAAATGTATAAAACGAAGAGGAAGTCACTATTACTATGGTGAAAATAATTCATAGTGTTAGTACTCAAATATTAATTAATTTACTGTATTTATTTCAATAATGCTTAAGTTTTCACTAACCGTTTTCAGTATCAATGAATCCATGGCGAACGAGAAAATCCAAAACGACGGGTAAGCTAGTAGTCTTAAACTGGTCAGAGAGAACGATTGGTAAAACGTCCTGAAACGGGGTAAGAAGATTCATGTCAGTTTAATGAGCGTATCAATACTTTCAGACTAAAACTGCATAATATTATGATTATCATTGGTTAATTAGCAGTTTTAGCCAACTAGTAGACTGGACTATACCTTCATAGGTATGAGGTGAAATGAATCCACCTCGCCATCTTGGTTCTCAGGAGCAAAGTCTGGTGGAATTTCCAAGTCATAGACAAACTCTGTGTTGGGGGATAATCCCCGTTCAGACTCGAAAAATATGCTTTAAATAGATATTAAGTATTTCTAAAGTCTTAGTTTATTATTTCAAACAATTTTGTCAATTAATGCAGCAATAATAACAACTTAATATTTTTTAGCTTACGTCACTGTGCCCACGGGTTTCAAATTTCGTAAAATGGTGTTTGGAATGCCAGCCTCTTCCATTGCTTCTTTGTGCGCAGTCTGTTCGACAGTGTAGCCAACTGAAAGTCCCCCTCCAACCTAGAGTCGATTTACTCAATATACATTCACCTCCGCAAAATATTGTCCTGACTGATTCTAATTGACTAAGAAGCTCACCACATTGTCCATCTTTCCTCCCCATCGTGCTTTGTTTTTAGAACGTCGTTGCATCCACAAACACATTCCCTTTTCAGGATGCTTAACATACCCATTTATATCCACGCCAAACTGGCGAATTCCAAAGACGCCTGGTGGAATGAAACAAAAGAAATTTTCAATATAGACCCATGGAACTAAGAAATGTATGAAATTAAATGCATTTCTTTACATGTTGCTGCTCGTTCCATCCGCATTAAAGAACGTTGAGTAATGTCAACTCGAACTTCGTAACACTAAAGAATTTGAACAAACATACAATGCGTCCTCATAACTATAATGGAGCTACGTCGCGTTTTTTAATCATAAAAAATTCCAAGGTGGATATAATAATCGGTTAATATGGGGTACTAAACATTCTTCCTTAACGCTTAATATTTTTTCCTCCCCAAACCTACATTTCAAAATTCTCAACTAATTTACTTTCACAAATCATCCTCTCAGAAAAAATACGAGCAAATGGCGACAAAATAGATTTTCCCTAACATTTTGGAAAAAACATGAAAGATATATTTAAATTTCGCTATTGTGTTAGTTATTTTCAAAGTATTCGGGGAAGTAAGATATATTTCGCCAATCAGAAACTCAGTTTTTTACCTCATCCCTCCAACCGCGGAGGGTAACGAAGGTGTCCTTCGCACGAAGCTCATTCAGCACCCTTGCGAGGGCTTCTGATCTTGTGTTGTAATCACTCAAAGTACTGTGCAATGTGACCGCTTTTCCATCACAAAGGAAAACATCCGGATATCTTAGAAGCTCTTGAAGCACCTCTGGAGTGATTAATCCAACTTGGAAGTCATCTATGATTAATGGCTTGCAGGAGTCCAGTCTCTCGCCTAATTTTGAGACCACATAAGTTACTACCATATTTTGATAATTCTGAGTATGAACTGTGAACGGTAAATATATTTCAAAACTAACGATTGAGAAAGAAGCAATTCATTTTTCGTGCTCTTCCCATTATGAGATCAGGTAGATAAACATCGTTATTATTTTGACTTTGAGCTGGTGATCCACCGCATTCATCCTCCGAAACAAAGTGGTTTAACTCATCGTTAGAGCTGCTAGTGCGGCTGCTTGTGCTACTGCTGCTACTGTTCATGTTGACTGTATTATTTGTTGAACCCGCAGCTGGTGTCTAATTTTATTCAATTTTATTTTTATCTGGTCTGTCATGTTAAAAAATATGCATTAAAATATGTCGTGATAATTTATTCTGTAATTATTTACCCCTGGAACAAAAGTACTTGTGCTTGTAGCGCTAGCCATTTTTTGAGAACGAGTTATCCATGCATTACGAAAACGGAAAAACGGGTGGAATGAATGAATATTCCGAAGTGAAGAAAGCCTCAAAATGAAGTTTCGCTACGTAAAATTGATTCGTATTAAAGTTGTGTTGTATATGAGGAAACAAAGACTGGAGTTAATAAAAATAACTTACCAATAATAATCTCCTAGCCAGCGGAGTGATTGGTATCTGCCCTCGACTTAGTAAACAGGCTTTATCAATAAAAAAGGAAACAACACAACCAAAGTATTTAAATGTTGGAACTTAGACTATGTCCCGAAATAACCATTTATCTGAGTTAGTTAAGGCACATGCTAAGAAGCGGCACTTTTTCTCGTAACCAATGGTTGCATAAGTTATAAAAAGAGCTCTGTAGATAATTTCAAACAGGGGCCATGCAAAGCGTTTTTTATTGAAAATGTTAAAATGGGTTCAAGTTCGTTCCAAAGCCGAAAATGAGATAGGAAAAACTTTTAAAATCTTGGAAAGTGTAAAATAGGGGGGAAAAGAAAATCATAAAAAAGTTGGTTGTATACTCCATGGTTACCATATGCAAACGACGAAGCTAACGTGGGGACGAGACAATGTGTCAAAGTCATGGGCTTCAACTGAACTCTCATATGTCGCATTCAAAAACGACTGAAGACAAATCACTTCAGAGGCACAATAGGCGCACAGGTCGTTTTTCAACATACTTCTACGTCTTTTCAAAGTGCCAAGACTGAAGACGATGATGACAACGCACTAGACAATACGGTTCCGAAAGTGAGGGCACTCTTTTTTCTCCTTGACAAAGTCTGGTCGTTCTTTCAGGTGAACTGTCTGCAACATGAGATGGTATGAATACAGAAACCCTAGCAACATTTTAATAATGTAAAAACTATATTCATGCTGAACAAGTCTGTGTTCTCTCTTTTCCCTGGTAAAATAACAGTTAACTTTCGAAATCAGCTAAACGGTGCAAACAATAGATTAAAGACTCTCAAGGGTTTTCTGAACTACACATAATATTTAATTTAGCCCGAAGTTCAAGTATAAGTTTTGAGTAAATGTATAAGCTTGGAGGCTTTCGGCTACTTACGTTTCTTCCTCATCCTGAGATACCATTCCTCAGGAACAAATTACTTGGACTAACCATTTTTTCTTTTGACCCAGCAAAACATATAATCCAGTACATAAGTTTTTTCAAGGTCTTTTTAAATGCAGTTGCGAGTGTATTTGTTAAGGGTGACTAGGACTAGTAAAGTTAATTATATGAAACATTGAAAGAGTAATGATAGATAACTACTGTACTTTGGTACAAAACATGCAACCCTTCTTTCCTTCATTGTAGGTCCTTCTGTAAAATGAGGACGGGATTTTTTTTTTACTTTACAGCGGCACTTTTCTAGTAATATGTATTGATAATGTAACAACTACCTACCAAAAAATCCCTTCCATGTTCAGCTTAATTGGTACGACTCGTCAGACCCGCAATCTTCATCCTCCTAAGCCTTTCATCATTATAAGCAATACTTATTGTTGTTACCTTAACAGCCAGTCAACTCAGCATAAAATATTTTCCATAAAATGAAGAACCCATCTTATTGAGCCGAAAGTGCATTCTTTGCTTTTAAATGCATTCTTGGGCTTGACAAAAGCGTCATTACATTTTGGGAACTTTTTATCCAAAAAAAAGGTTGTTGAATTACTGAAATAAAAATGCTTGTATGAACTTCCAATCTTTCCTCGTAAATTCTTCCATAATCAGCCAAAGTATTCCCGCAACTAATGATAGCAGTATGAACCACCTGTGAAATTGTTATGATGAGCTGATTTGACTTACATACGCATTTAATTTTAAATACATAGATACCTAATATTATTTTACTTCTCTGCGTTTTTTCCTCAAAGAGCTTTTATTAGATAATAAAAAAATACTTGCGAATCGCAAAAGTTTATGTCAATATGTTTGCCTATGCAGGGATGACTCATACACACATAAACATTGATTCCTTTCAAAATCTCACACTAAATGCATTACAAACGAAAATAATTGTAAAAGACGCAGTATCATATTTGATTTTGTCTATGTTTAGGTCAACCATATCTAGGCAACGAATCTAGAACAAAATGTCAACTTTCTTAATCTTTAAAATCTTTTCATATTATCGGGTTCATTTTTCACTCCGGCGGTTTCTCTCTGATAGCGAACGAACTGCATGCTAAGAAATCATATCTTTTACCAGAGACCTTGTACTTTCTATGAGAAAAAGAGCTACCTCTTGTTTTTTGACAATGTTGACTTTATCAGACTTAGCGTGCAAATATGCAAGTGCTTTAATTTCGCTTACGATATAACTTGACAAAGACCGTGGCCATAAGAGACAAGATGCTGCCAGATTCTTTGATCCGCTTTATATTGAAAAGTTTCCTAGCCTTATTGTTGTCTACGCACAGTAAAATAATCATATCTAAGTATAATATCTGTTTCAATGTTGCAATTTCTAGTAATTTCTTAAAAAATCCGGTAAAGTCTGACAAAACTCAATGCCAGAGTTCATACTGTTGACAATATCTTGTTTACTAAATTGACATTAGGCTGAGTTACCTTTTATTCATATATCAAGTGAAACATTGGTAAATGAAATTTCGTAAGAAGACTTGTACTTGCAACGCTGTAATATTACCCTTTCACTTTAACTTTTGAACAGTTTCAAGTTTTAAAGGAGTACTATTCATATTTCAAGCATAAAATAGGATCAATTTTATGCACTTCAAGTTGGTAAAACTTGATTGCGCAAGTAAATGACATTAATGAAACCTGAACTTCTGGCCGGCAAGTAGCAAATAACCTAAGTGTCAGCAGTAGTATAGTTATTGAAAGTTAATTGAACTACATAATACTCATAATAACCACAAAACATCATTTCTTGGTCCAAAATTACACTTTCTTTTACGGCTGATATCTAATACATGATTTAGCTTATGTTCGTAAGAAAAAAAACTGATTTTATACATGCAACCTATTTATTGAAACTTTTGAAAACTAAGCACCAACGTATTTAAGACCAAACAACGAAGTCCAATCATTAAAAAACATATTTAGGCCAGTTTTAAAATGCAACCGGTATATGGATGTTCTCTTTTTTATACAAATACTCGCAACTTAGTAAAATTTCCAACGCTGGAATTTCCAATAAAAATTAAATCTGAATCTTACCAACCACAAGTTGCCACTCTAGCACACGTAGATAATTGAAGTTAACACGATGACCAAGCAACTATTTTTAATACACTTGCGAAATGATAGAAGTTCATTTTTCGTATACTATAAATGAAAGTTCCAATTGACAATCCTTGTAACGCTCATCTCTAAAGGTTAAAGTTGCATACATGATCCACATAACTAGAAAATTAGCATTTGACAAGTGTTTTAAACGAAAACAGTAGTAAAGAACAAAACCTTTATTATGGTTCAAATAAAGTAATTCTACCATTTTTATACTCCTCACAAAAATTGGTTTTCCAAGGTTATCGAAACTAATAAAGGTATGGGCGATGAGATGACATAATTGCACATATTCGATAAAACGTCACGTGACATTTGTGAATTTGGCTATGAGGAAAAAAATACAATTAATACGTACATTTGAAATGGGCACCTCTTGACACGAACATTTGAACTACACCAAAACTTGAACTTGGTAAACTTGAACTTGTACCTTTAATGCACTTAAAACAACGAATTTTAATTACAGATATTATTCTTTTGTTACGATTTAAGGATCTGGGGATCATTAATGGATTTTTTAACGAAGAAAAAGTTTAGGATACAATTTTATAAATGGTAAATCCTCTATTCTATGCCGCTGAAACTGTTCTGTATGAAGTAATAGATTGCACCGTGTCGTAAGTAAGGGAAATGTGCGCATACATATGTGAATAATATTTGTGTTGTGTTGTTATAATGATGATGTTTGTATACGTAGAAGAAATAAACACGCGAAATCTTGCTCAAAATATCACACCCAGGGTGAACCAAATGAATTAGACAATACCGTGCACTTTCACACGCTTGCCTTCTTTTAAAAAGCATAAAGCTACTCTCCCATTGTTGGTGCATAAGCTACTTCAAGAATAAGTCAAGAGTTAGGAAAGCTTTTCATTAAATTCTGGTTTAAACTGGAAGTGTGATAAAAAAATGCTTATTGTGTGGTCCCCTGAATTAAATAAGCAACCACATGTTGACAATAGCTTCTTCATTGGAAAAATATCGATACGATTTATTAATTTTTCTATTGTTTAATAAGGTTGGCATGCATGCGTACGTGCGAGCGTTGAAGATGACGTGGACCAATCCCCCTCCAACACTTCGTTAATCAGGGGTACCTACTTACTATCTGTAAAAAATGTGTCAACTCACCGTTTCCCGTTTTAAATGATTCGCAATGAAAGGCTGAACTTGCAAAGTGGAAAAAATAGGACAGAAATTTCAAATAATGCATAATATGACCTCGGATTTATGTATCACTAATCCTGCATGCTTAGATACATAGAACCATGAGATACATTGGTTAATATGAAGGAGAAGAAATTGCACAGTAAGAATAAGATATGGTGGATATTACATAGTAATTAAAACTTTTTCATGCACAATTTACATTTTCGCACCTTACTTTGAGCAGTATGCCGAAAAATTGTGAGCGTTTTTTCGCAAGTAATGAGCAGAATATGTGCATAATCAATAAGGAATGTGCATTCTACCATGGAGCATAATGAATTAGAGGATTCTATTTGTATGACTTACCTGCGGCCTAATATTTAGTAGTTTGTGCCTTGGTTGATCCACGGGTTGTTATAATGTCGTTTGTAATAACTTACTCTGTTTTCGTTGTGGCTTTCAGAAACGGAGTACTTTTGGAATATAAGTATGTTCTCTCAACTTTGTCAAAATGTTTCTTTGAATTTTATAGGAGTCTGTTATACTCAAGAATATTTAAGGTTTGGCACTTCTTTAAGTTAATAATTTTTTTGTAGTTTTAGAGTAACCAAATTTTCGAGTTGGTGGATCCGAGAGTAAAGCTTACTTTGCACTAACTTTAACAATATATCAGGTATTTCTATGGTGAGTATCACACAGAAGAAATTATTGTTTCTCTTTTCACACTAAATTAGTCAAATATCTTTCCTAATATTTAGCAACGTTTTAAATTGGAGTGATTTGCCAAAAAATATGTGGTTGATGCGTTGGCGTTCCGGGAAAGGGAAAACAGTGCAGTAGCTCTGGTACTCTAGAGTTTGCGACTATTCACACCGAAGTAATAATCTGAAATGATGGCTCCCACAGTTTTTTTTCAAGAGAGAATGAGTGCAACTCAAAGTTTGCACCATCAGTATTAGGGGACTCTTTTATGGAGACGATATTTGTAACATAACTATAGCCTTGTATTTTGCACTAAAAATTGGGTCCCATAGTTGGAAGAAACGAATGAAAATGGGAAACGTACCTATTTGCAAATTCTGAATGGTGAGCCCTATACTCCACTACATAGTATACTTATACATAGGGGACATAAAAGGAGTTCTTAACAGTTTTATATCAAACCTGGTAATGCACATTTGGAAATTTCAATCAGCGCTGGTTACACTACTGTCACGACGAATGGGTATACACTTCAAGTGGCTTAGAAGGACGTGAAGATGATGACGTCTTACTCTATTCGAATTCAACTGTATTTGGTATGCACTACAAAGTCGTAAAGATCATGTCTTACTTCCCGACCTTCCTTCGGAACTCTCGTTCGGTGTATTACGGTTCAGTACGTAGTCAATACGTTCCCATGTTTTCACCACTATCTTGGGAGAAATTACTGTGCTTTGCTTGCTCATTGCAAAAATCGTATTAGGTTGGACCGCACTTTATGGCTTAATTGTTTGCAAAAGTATTACAGATTTAGATCTCAACAAGGTTTTTGTAAAAAAAAATTGGATTGGTTTGTGCAGGAGTAGGAGTATTCTTGTACTGCATTAGGCGGGCCAAACGGTATAAATACCCACAGAATATTAGCATTATTTTTGAGGATCTTGCATAGTTAGATATCTATCCTAGGTCACACTAATATCCTGTACCTACTGTAAGCCTAAATGCCAAATATGTTTCACTAAACGCTGCTCTGCAGGGTTTAAATATGCATATGTCTTTCCAAATAATGTTTAAAAAAAAGTTTTTGATATGGACATAAAATATCTTCGAATCCTCGCCTAAAGTTATCTGCATAATAAAGAAACACCACAGTAATCTAAATGTCAAACAAGTCCTGAAAAAAACTTCCTTACCTAGACCTTACATTACGTTTGCATATCTATATCTGAGATGAAGCCTAAACTTGTTTCTGTTAGAAACATACAACGGTCCTATGAATATGAAAAAGTAGCACACATCATTAATTTTTCTTGGTTCTCGAAAACACAGCTCAAGCCCTACATAAAGAATTTGTGAAGTTACAACGCACTTTCTTTGTTCTCAAAAAATGGAGTCACTTTAGGTATTGAGATGTTCCAACTACCCAGGTGAACATAGCGAAGTAGCTTTTCAAACCCAGGCAAGAAAATGAAGATTCTAGCTACATAGAATGGTTTGCTACATTCCAAATAAATTTGCATCCTTAAGCAGGCGTTTCATCCGTAAAATTTTTAATCTACAATGATTTCCGAGTACGAAAATATAAGATGAAAACCAAGATACCGTATGAAGTTTCTACAGGATGCCCATTGCTATATAAACAGAAATATAAAAAGGCCAATGTCTCTTTGCGACATAAAACTGCGCAAACCTTTCATGGTCACTTTCCATGTTTCAGTAGAGCTACATATGCTTCACTATTTAAATTATTTCATTTTACAATAGCTTTGCATCAGCCTCGAATCGCAAGCCATGGTGCATGAACCTATTTAAGTCTGGAATAAAATCTCTTGCATATTTTTTTTAAAAAGCTACGTATTATCTTGAAGGTCTCAATCTTCCAAGTTTGTTGGTGATGACACACGTTCCCCTGAGGAAAAGTTTACTATTTCAAGTAAATAGTTTTACATTAGCTGCCCCATCTCATTTCCCTAGTCCCAAATGGAATGTAAATTGAATCAACAAGAAGGAATTTGTCGCTTTTTTACACTCGTAAATTGACTGAGCCCCTCAAGATGCATTTCTTTTCCATTTTGCATGAGTTTCCATTGTTTGCTTAACGCGAATAAGTAAATTTAAATAAAGGTCATTTCGTCCAATCTGTTGAACCAAATCCTGAACTACGACAAATCATATTAGCATTTTATATTTAAATTAGTTTTGAAGCAACAGTTTTATTGTCAACTGACACATATTCTTTTGACTATCACATGAAGAGTAACAGAGTACATCATCATAGAATACTTTAGAAAAAATTTGTTAGAGCTAATAGGAAACAAGGAAATTTGGCGATACTTGCTTCATCCGAAGACTTTATACACTTTCACAAAATATAATATATAATATAAACACATAATAATACATTTCCAAGATGACTTGTACGCTAAATAACAGAGTCATTTACATTTTGGGTGTAGTATTTTATTGCATCGGGCAAATAGGAAAGAAACAGGGTTCATTTATTATATACATACATGCGGTACTTACATAATTTGTATAATTAACAACGGTTGTCCATAAAAGTTTTTTCATTAGTTTAAGGCAATAACAACACAATACATATTACTTATATGAGTCTTGTAATATCTTAATCAAAAAGAATATATTTAAATTGTGAAATAAAGGCGCTAGAGATTTATTTCCCAAAGTTGGAGTGTTTGTTGAAGGGATTCGTCATACCACTTTTTCTTTAAATGGTCGCGAAAAACAACGTCTAATGTTTTGAGTTCCAGTCCAAGTAAGCCGTCTGGTTCATTGTTAAGGTACTTCTCGATACGACGGACCAACTCAGCATTATCGTGCATTTTAAAAATATTTGGGTAGACAGAAAAGAGAAAACGAATTGTCAAGGCTTCTCGGACTGCTTGTGTAGTGTGCGGGCTGGAATTTAAAATCATCACTTTGCCCATGTGCTTAACCCAGAGGGGTAACAGATAGGGTAACTGCGCCATATAAGAAGATCTAGAGAAATAAAAAAAAACATCTTTACAGAATGACCATGGCTAATTACACAAACCAGATTCATGGGATTAACTCAAGAATAAACTTTTTGAAAAAAGCTCGTTTTTTCTAAATGATTCATATTCCGACGGAATGTGAGTAAGTTGAATATAATTTTGAAACAAAGGAGTCGATTAAGTTAGATATGTTTCGCGTTTTAGTATAATGTACAAAATATAACAAACCTTATCCATCCAGTTTCACTTAATCTTCTTTTCACAGCTTCATATCCATGAGCATCATAAACGAATACCTATAAAATAAAGACCACATTTAGCAAACAATGAAAGAAGGCATAATTTTGCGTAAGTAATAATCCAACATAATCTGAAACGCTGTTGGCAGGAAAAGTGTTAACAGGTTGCGAGAATAGACTCTTGTTTGTGTTCCTGAGTTTACAGACTAAGGCCGCGAGTACTTCTTAAAGGAGATATATATGTACATTACTTCAATATTATTATTATGTAAATATTAGCAAAAGCTACTACTTTGTAGAAATCAAGATTTCCTCCAACTATCGTAAAACAACTTTTTTAGTCATTACGAAAATTCCTGATTCGATCTAAATCGTCATGGAAAGCAAATTCGATACACATAAATAAAATTATATCATTTTTTAAAATTATAAAATTTAAACTTAGAGACGTATGAATTTTGATGATAGATATGCGAAATGACGAAAACGAAACTCATTGCTCACTGAAATTTGTTGATCAAAGTCAATCACGTGTTGATTAGATACGACATAGATTACTTTTTCGGAAAAAAAATCTCTCAATTTGGAAGAATAATGCGCATATAATGTTAGTGTGAAGCCAACATATTGGATACCCAAAAGCTATCAAAGTAGTGGCGGCCTTGAAAAGCAAATTTATCTTCGATATCGAGGAACACTATCCAAATGAAGAGAAGGACTGAAATCATCGAATAGGTTCAAATCCAAACCACTTTTTGTGTCACTTGCAAAAAACTTATCAGATGCTACGTGTGCATGCATATCATCATACAAGAAGATGAGCAATGTTATCATTCTAAATATTTAATACTGCAAAGGCAATCTTTTGTTTAACTCAAAATTGAGTAGAAAAAGTGGTATTCTAGGCGCACTTGTTATGTCAGAGAAAACATAGCTTGCATTTTAATTCCCGAAGGCAACATACGCTACTTTAGACTGTACGCATAGCAAATGGCTGTGACTTAAGTATGGAAATGAATTATAAATTTAATGCAAATCATTGATGAAACCAGTTCATTCGGCTGATAAATTTTTCCGGCAATAATTTTCTGATTGTGACTGCGCTGGTCATTTGGCATATTTATAGAGGGCGGACTAATGACAAAGGTACATACTTCTTCACAACGCTGGAATGACGTTACTTAAACATTGGAATGAAAGCATTCATGTTTTTGAAGCAACGCAAGTTTCTGTAAATATTTATAGACTTTTCTTGCATATTTTCTTATTGTAAGTATATCATATCAATGGATGTTACGGAAATTAGATCTATTCATCTAAACATTATAGAATGTCTAACCCAAAACCCTTGCGAAATTTGACGGAAATTATTTGGTTAGTAAACATTTAAACAGTTTTATAATGTGAATGAGTGATTACCAGAATATATTTATACAAAATATTCTATGGAAATATTGCGCATTAAGAAAATCCTAAAGTAGGTCTTCAAACGAAAGGCTTACTCACAACTTTTCCTTGGAATCCCTATTGTTACCCCTCATGCTAACCATTCTAGTTGAATGACGTTAGTAGGTAGCATATTTAAATGTGAACGTACGCTTGAAGCTAATACGAACACTAGGCTTATCCATCTTGAAAAAAAGAAGTGTCAACATTGTAGATTAGATTTTGCCACAATGATGAGCTTGCTCTGTGAAGAATCAGTTTCTAATCTTCATCAAATAACATCAACACATGACACATTTTTACAAAAACGTGTCGGTGTCACCACGAACGATGATAAGAACCAATCCTGGGAGGGAAAAATTGCCTTGAGTAGAAACCTAGGCAATGGCAAAAGTGACATGATACGAGAAAAACCGTACATATGGGTATATTTTTATTACAGCCATAATGCATTCATGTTTTTAACTCCCCCACGAAAACCTAACATTTACTTAACACTCGCTAGTAGATTCAACAGCATTTGCATGGCAAACGGCGGATGTTCAAATATGAAAGTTTCCCATTGAATACTCTAATGATGCAAGGTAACGTGCAAAATTTTACGAGTTATAAAATTCACTAAAATTTAACTATAGTAAATACAAGCTGCTTCAGTCGAATCTAAAATGCATCATAAAATTTCAGCAGCACAGTGCGACCTAAACTTTCGCAAGTAGAAAACAACAGATAGGAGAAAATTTACTCTATGTAATTATAAGCGTCACTAACAAAAACATGAGAACAAATCGCTCTTACGTTTGAAATTTTTTATTTAATTACGACACAATCATTCATTTCAAGTTTTATTTTTAAACTTTGTCCTTTCTCTATTGTAACGACCAACTGTGACATACGAATTTTAATACGCGATCATATAAGGTAAACTTAGGTTCATCTAAGTCAACGAAATGAGTAATATTTGTTCAAAGATTGGGCTAGGTTTAACACAAGATGTGCTGACTACTATGACTAACATAACTACAGCTGTCAGTTTAATTATGCAATAGCACGTTTAGTATTAATAGCATTTGAATATTTTTTTCTTTCTTTTTTATAGAATTATGTATATTTGAGTTAAACATTTTACGAAAATATAACTGAAATCCTTTACGAGCGCATCTTATTGCTCAATCAGACTTGAATTGTGATTTCAATCTTTTATATAAAATATAGGCCCATGTTAGATGCTTGCAATTAGCAATTTTGTTGCATTCCTAACACAGTAATTGCAAAGTTCCTTAGAATTATTGGGAGGAAGTAAAACGTCAGACGCTTCGTCCTCCATCGTTATGTACATACAACCTAAAATATACATGGGTAGAGCAATTCATTCTCAGAAGTGATATTAGCGTTACAAACTTTTTTGCGAAAAATAAGTATAGATACTTTTAGCATTTTCGGTATATGTTTGAGAAAGCATGTTCAATTTAAGTACTTATCTTAACGTTCATAACGCAACACTCGTATGATATCAAATTTCAGGGGTTATAGGCAACAGTTTGAATAGAAAAATTTCTTTAACCATGTTGTAGACGATTAGAATAACGTATAATATTAGATAACGCAATTGCACCCATATTGCATTCATTACTGCAGTTATAAAAACGGCAGTTCAAAGATTTTTATAATTTTATCTTGCCCAGCCATGCACTTTATAACAATGGAGGAAAAATTTCGATAGTTTTAGCAGACAAAGAATACGTGAAACCTCTTCCTGGAAACATCTAAACAGGCCTGATTGACCGGAGCAAAACATACTAGACGAATAAGCTGATTTGAGGCCATAGTTGTTCCACAGAAGATCAAACCAAAATCATATTGGATACAGACAGACAGACGAATCAAATTGATCCCGATTGCATACACGCTCGACACTACAAAGGTTTTTCTTACATAAAACAAAAAGTGGAAGAGGAAAAACCAGTTTTGTAGAGTGCTGTAGATGAAAAATGTTGCATAATCTACCAAAAATGTAAGAGGAGTAGATTCGTGATAGTAAATAGTCTAAAGAAAATACTTTAGACGATGCAATACTATTGCAAATTGAGAGCAAAAATGAAGGATGCACATCTAATAGATCTTCATTGTCTATTACGCCTTTGTTTTTCAGTTTTCTCAAACCCACCCTAACTGACTAGACTCAAGCAAACATGAATCATGAATTATGGGAAAATTCATTTCATACGGGTTGTACTGTATTCAAATTAGGAACATACAAAAGAATCTAATTGATAAGCAAGGAAAGTTTCAAGAAAAAAGTCGTAAGTAAAACGTGAACGCAAAATTTCATTGAAGTAAATTTTTGAAAGTGTTTTTATGCAATAGAAATAAGCAAGCAAGGACAGATTAAATAGCAAAGGGTCAGAATTAAGACGCCTCTGCTAGCAAGATTTCATAGCAAAATTGTTTTAAGTGAGTTGCGCTTGCGACATCCACAAATAATCTAATATGCGTAATCTAAGTTCACCCATTCACTCAGATAGAAATGCGCTAGTTTATAAATATCAAAAATATGTCAGACATAATACACACGTGACAAATATGT
>JAANSQ010000897.1:1844-18268 GCA_036850885.1 Lepidocyrtinus dapeste | reverse complement strand
TGCTGTTTTCATACATCTCGAAACAAAAGTATTTTCATGGTCACTTTTTACCCAAAAACTTTGCATGTTTCAGTAATGAAAGGCAGTGCAATGGCAAGTTCAATGCTTTATGTCATTTAGTTCAGTGGCCCAAAGTTTAGTGAAGGCTAAGGCAGTTGTTATGAGACATTATTATCAGCAAACATCAGAAGGGCCCAAGGGTTTAAGGGCTGGCCTAAAGACACCAAACAAAATACTAGATACCGCTTGCTTCTCTTTGTAAGTTAATTTATTTAATGGTGGTTCAATGAAATAAATTATTGCACATTGATTTACATTTACCAAAATTTATTTTTATTATTTTCATCCTTAAATTGATCGCTAGTCATGAAGCACAAATGGTTTCGACATGGAAAATTCGAAAATTCTCCGAAGTTATGGAGTCTCGAGGTCATGTTCTCTCGCCGAGCATTATTATCCAGTGGATGCTAATACACAATTAAATTATTGTAGGTCACATTAATTAACAATATGGTACATTGGTAGATTAGGATGAGTTAGGTAAATAGTAATAATTATAATTAATAGTAAACATAACGAGAATCATGTTATCAGTGATACCTGAACTGATACAGAATATGAGTAAACTTCAAACTATTTCAGAAATTATAATTATACAGTTAGTTGGTTAGTTTACCTTAAAAATGAGTAAGGTCTGGAGGAGAATCCCATTCATGGTATAATGTCCTTAATTAACTTAACAGGTTTTTTGAAAAGTGCTCTAATTTTCTTCAGACCGAATACTCTGGAGAACAGTAATTTCATCTTGGAGAATTTCCAAATATGCTTATCTGTATGAAAAAGGCCAGCTTGTATTAAAGATAAGCTAAGTATAATCTGTATAATCAGTTGCGTCTATTGGACGAAGATTTTTCTGGAGAGTCTGGAGCAGTACCATGACTGGAGCGTCTCTGGTGAGGACTCCTGCTTCTAGTTTTCTTTCTGGAGGAGGGCCCCTTGGTCTTGCTTCTCCTAGGGATGATTTGGCTTGTCGTCCTTTTGGAAGACGTAGAGGAAGAAGATATTGAAGCTTGAGTTGGAGTGGTTGTCGTGGCTGAGGGAGATTTTGACTTGGAGTGAGATTGCCTATTCCTCCGACGTTTCTTATTGCTGTGTAAGCTGGCTTGACCACTATCCTCTGATGATGATGATGACGACGAGGCGCATGACTCAGAACTCGAGCTGGAGCTTGAACTGGACGAGGAACAGCTTGAACTGTCAGAGTAGATTCCTGTGTGTTTTGATAGATCAACTTGCTCTGCTATGCTTGCAAGCGTGGGGAACTTGGATTTGAGAACAGAGTGCCACTTCTTCGAGAGCTTGGGCCTACCACGGACTGTCTTGTGCCAGACTATGGGGAAGTTGGTCCTGGAACAGAAATTTTGGGTAACTGCGATTGTCGTATCTAGATTTAGGACTACGTGCCACCAGCCTCCAGGCACGAACACAGTTTCTCCTGGACCTTGGACGATTTCAAACTGGAAAAGGAAAATTAAAAAAAAATTTAGAAATTGAAAAATTTTCTAAATTTTTTGTAATTAAAACTTACCGGTTTGTACTTTTCTGGCCAAGAGGGAAGCTGTGTCCTGGGGTAAATGACATTAAACCAAGTGATTGCTTCATCCTGTTGCTTTCCACCTTCTGACCTGGTTACTTTGATAAGTTCCTTGGGTGTGTCTGTGGGAAAGAGACACCACCTTTTGTGCCCCGAGATAAGCGAGTTCCATGCACTTGTTCCCAAAGGGTCGATGTGAATCCCCGTACCACTGCGAGATGGACCCATAACAAACCTAGAGTGTCGATCCAATGTTTCAGATTCAGATCAGATCAAAAGTATTTAGATCTAATCAGATCAGATATATATATCTGGATCTGATTAGATTTTATCTGAAATTTTCAGATAACAATATCTGTGTGACACTCTAAACAAACCAGCGATAAGGCGGGCGTCTCTTTTCCCCAGCAAATTGAAACAGATCATCACGGAAATATAACGGGATGTCATAATCCTCCAGAAGGCGCTTGCGACGGGGATGCTCTCCAAAACTAGAGTCGAAGATGTATAAAGGGCTGTCGTCATTTGTAGAACCCATATAGTCTACAAAGTATTTCATTTTGATCTTTACACTGTAACCGTCATCTGACTCCCCGCATTTGAAACGCTGATTCCTGTATTTCTTTGCGAGTCGCTGCAAATTCAAAATTAAAGTTTAATTTAAATTGATAGATATATTGAATTTTTGGCAACGAAAATAAATACTTTACATGTGGAGTCCACTTGTGGTTCGCCTTCCATTCATCAGTGCATCCGAGTATAACCACGGGCTTGTAAGGCTTCTCGTACTTTTCAATAAATTCGGACGGACTGACATCCTTCACGTGGATACGCTCCACTTCCTCTGACTGCTTCACATTTTTTGGTGAAACGTCGAATCTCATTAGGTAATTCAGTTCTGCCCAGGCACCTTTCGCCTTCAATTCTAATTAAATCAGATTTTTAATAGACAATAGACAGTTACAGTACCTTGCACTGGAAATATTCACATTAAAATCTGCTGTCATTTCTTACCAGGTCTGGCTTTTGTCTTCGCTTCGCGTATACGTCTTCTCGTCCTAAAGTCCAAGCCATCGTGCTCATTATCTAACTCCCTCTGATGCTGAGGGGATGACATGGGCGAATCTGACGAGTCCCCCATATTAAACTGTAGACCTTAACCTCCTCCAAAACTCTTTAAGGCCACAAGGCGTCACAGGCACAATTATAGGAATCACTTCATTTACAGTTCAAGTCTACTTCCTCTTCTCATGACCTTGTTTAGATTATTCCAACACAATTAACAATCACAAAAATATTTACTTCATCAACCGTTCATTTTAATTGATATAGTAATCACACAAATACAAACAGTCAAAAAGTTCGTTATTTCACTACACAAATCTTCAATTTACTTTTGACAATGTGGGATTTTATTCAAGTTCGAGTTTCAAATGGACAGATCAATTTAGAAGAAAACAAGTTAAAAAATAAGTTGGGCTGTTTTGTTTACATCAATTTGTTTTGGTTTGTTTGTAGGCGTATTCCACTTGCGCAATGATAAAACGCGAGGTGAGATGTTGCACCACAACAAGTTTAATTCTACACCATTCAAATTCTATTCAGTATTTAATTTTAGTCGCTTCATCTTATAATCTTGTAATTTTGTCACGAGAATAACTGACTGAAGAGCGAGCGGTAACATATCACAAGGATTTTTCTACTCTATGGTAAATGCACTAGGTACACTATGGATTGTACTATACCTCCTCCACAACACTCCACAAAATCCACAAAATATCCAGAAGGAGAGAGAGAGAGCAAGCAAACAGCACAATTAATGCACAATGAAGCCAAAAACGAAAGATGCATGAAGGTGCATTCTGATTCGATAAACGATGCAAGCATTTTTGGGTTGAGATGAAAACTGAGAAAATGCAATACTGCATCATTTGGTGGTACTACTACTGGGACATGGCTTTTCAAATCCTGTAGTTATGGAAACATTAGTTGACTGGAAATTAATAAAGAAAATAATACGAAATACATCCTTGTATATCCTTGCTAGATTGGAATTGAATTGCTGCTGCTGGTCACCATCAGTCATAGGTCACGGTTCTGTCCAAAGATATTAAAAATACGAAATAAAATTATAAAATGGTCCAAAACCTTCAAAGTCAATTAAAAAATAGCAAAGTCTTTACATCTTTATCATAAATATAACAACGATGTGACTTAATGTCTTCACAGTTTAAAGCAAATTAATAAGTTTTCCGATCTGTCAGATTTCCCTGAGTTCCGTAAACGCCGAACTCAGTCGTTGTCGGGTGTTTTTGTTCACCCTCTTCGCGCTCACTCCATGTCTCCATGTTCAAAAATCCCCTTCTCTTCGACCACGATTATCATGAGAATATTAATACTTTTAAGACTAAAATGACGCTATGTTTTTAACGTTTTCTTTTCAGTTTGAGCACCTTGGGTACTATGATTTATTTCATTTCATAGCACGATTTGTACTCATAATAATTGAATCCATGTTACATATTTGGTTTTTGCCCTCTGCAAATTATTCATTAAAGTTCAAACGTATCTTCTGTGAAACTGCATTAATAAAAAAGACCCCTTCAATTATTCCCGCCTTCTCCTAAATTCTAAATACGAATTCCGAAAGTTAGTTAAAGTTAAATCCTTATTCCATTCTCATTCTCTCAAATTCTGACTTGTTTACATTTTTACCAAACTAGGGTACGCTACGCTCATTTCGCACAGCATAAGGCACAACATGAACATACTGCAAATTACAAGTGTAATTTTGATTTTTCTCATCTTTTGCTCACCATTTTCTCCATCATCATCAGTTGAGTCCAAAAAAATTTACCAGCCATTTTTTCACCATAAGTTTACCAACAGCCAACCTCAACTACTGCAAGTGTACTGTCTTCACCAATTTTCATTTTTGCATCAGACACATTTTAGTAACATCATCAATTCATTTTATAGCGGTGAGACAGGAACAAACCAAAAAAAAATTGAAAAAACATCGCATATTGCAGAAAGGTAAAATAAAGGCAAAGCGAGCCATTTTCTATTTTCTTTATTTTTCTCGCTTTGGTTATGCTGTTTTTGTGTATTCCTTCAGTTCCCTCTTCTCTCCCTTTTCGCTGGTTCATTTTCCTTCCTTGTCGTTTTAGTCAAGTTTTCAGGCTTGTTCAACTTCAACTAGCTATGATAGTTTAGCTCTATCGCGTTCATATTTTTTTCCCTATCAAAATCTGCTTGGGTGCTTTCAGCTTCCTAAAAGCCACCTCAAAGCTTTCTAAGCAAGCTGCTTTGCACTCACACACAACGAGCGAGTTCAGTTGAGTGAGTTGAGCTTGAGATATCGTGTGGTTCCCGTATAGTCCGCGTCAGTTGTTTACACAGTGAATATTTTTGAGTATTTTTCAACGCCATTTTCTCTGCCCGGCTGATTTTTTCAGTGGAATTTAAATCACGTAAGTAAATTCGCAATTTGTTGTAGTATTTTTTGATATAAATTTCATTTTGATTTGGAGATTCCTTCATCCCGAAAAAAATTGGGGAAGTTGAAGAAAATTTATATTTTTTCTGTATTCCTGGTATTCTTTATTCGATCGGAGGAGTAGTAGAGGAATACCGTGATCATCACTATCACCATCTTTCCCCTCCATTATGTAGTATACCCAGCACCGTTAAAACGCTGCTGTTTCTCTCCATCTAAAAGTTTGGTTTTGTGGTGATATGTACTGTGTTGGTAGTTGGTCTACTTGCTAAAGCATTTTTTTCTTTCGCTGATGTTCCTCTGTTGCCAGTCTCTCTTTGGCTGTGTGGTGCCGAGGATATATTTTATGGACAACGGACTTGTCCGATTTTAGATTGGTTTTGTGGGTGCGATGCGAGGCTTGATGCACTGAATTTGATGATTTGCTTTCCCCAAAAATGATTTATAACCTGAGCATTAAAATTTCCAATTTTACAATACTCGCCCCTCCACTCCGCCATCAAGACTTCAATTAAAGTAAAATTTTGAAAGTCATAAGGTGGCATATGCATATGGATTGGCAGTGGAGGTGGAGTGAAGAAATGGGATCATAGTTTGTTGAAGTTGGAAGCGTCAAGCGTAGTTTAGCTTCAGTTCATACTCGCCTTTCATTTAATGACACCCGATCAACCTATTCAAGATTTGAAGGTAGTAAAATAATAGTTGAAGTAGCTCCTTCTCTACTCTCTAGCTGATAGTGGTACGCTTGCATAATATTCTGTCGTAAATTGTCATTTTTCTGTTGTCTCAAATCTCGAGACAAGGCTTAAGCATACCTCAGTAGTCAGTAGACCTACTCACTCGTATATGCTCTGTTCTGCTCAGTTGAGCTTTTTTTTGTTTTGGATGCACCCACTCGAAGCGTAAAGAATAAATAAAGTTCATACTTTGGTTCATCATCATCATCATACTAATCACAATCAGCCAAGTTTTCCAGTTGATAGGCAAAAAAAAGGATACTTCCTAAAGCCAGGTTAGCCCGAACCTCAACGCCTGAAGCCTGGCCAATGAGTGATGAGGGAATGAGAATTTTTGAATGATAAACTAGCTCCTTTTTAAATGGAGGAGAGAGAGAGAGAGTGCAGGAGTATAGTGTGCTCTTCTTCTGTTCTCTGGTCGGAATAAGATGATGGGCATTTGTTTGTGTGCAGGACAATAATAAAAATTGTGTTTGTGCAACACTCTTCAAGCTAAGGAAGGAACGGTGGAGGTTGGAAGTTGGAGTAGTTGTAGTATTTGGTAGTTTGGTAGTACGTAGCTGTGATAGCTCGGTGTTCAAAGTCTAGTCCAGTTTACTTTCCTTTGCTCTTATTTGTACAACCTAAGATTCGCTGGCTTTCTTCCTTTGCATCAGTGCAGTTGAGTTTGAGACAGAGTCAGGTTGCGTGCGTGTGTAAAAAACGGGACTGGTTTTGAGTACATTAGAGTGTAGCGTAGCGTTCTTTTTAAGTGCTAACGTTTTAATTTGGACTGAGACGCTTTAATTAATTTTTTCAACGGTTTATTCTTTTGGAGGGTAAATTAGTAAGTAGATTGAGGTGTGGTGGGCAGAAATAGCTTCGGGAAAATTTATTGTGAGTGTACTTATTTTTTTTTGTAAATATTAATGAGCAGTGTTTGGATTTGCTTAAGTACTGGGGCAAAGTGAGACTGAGTGAAAATTCATGAAGAGTGACAGGAAGATTTGGAGGGAAGATGAGAAATAAGTATTAAAATAGTGATGATTAGTTTGATTTTTTTCAGAAAGTTCGTGAGTGAAAGCTTTCAACATGTCTGATGACGCAGGAACTGAATCTAAGAAACGCAGAGGGAGACCACCAAAAGCAGATGGAGGAGAGGTGAAAGCAGCGAAAGCAGTGAAACGTTCTTCTGGCGGTGAAAGCGAATCAGCAGCGCCACCTGCGAAAAAGGGCCGTGGTCGTCCTAAAGGCACCGGTGGAAGGAGGAAGAAGGGAAAGAAGGGCAGTCCTGCCAAGAAGGTATCAATTAACTTTAAATCGAATCGAATTGAAATTCAAATTAAAACCAAAGCAGAATTCAAAAAATTAATTAATTAAATGTAGACCACTACTGGTCGCGCTGGAAGCGGAGGTGGAGGACGTGGCCGTCCCAAAAAAGCTGCAGTGGAGGAACCAGAAAAATCAGAACAATCTAGTGGAGGTGAACCCGAAGAGGAGGAGGCTGATGATGAGTAGCTTCAACAAAACTTCGAATTCTTTTGTACTGCTAAGCACACTAGGAATAAACTTGTGTTTTGTAGACGGAACTCTAGAAGAAAATAGGTTAATTTGTACAAAAAAAAACTTTGTACTCGTTCATCAAAATGACGATAGTTAAGATTCCGACATTTTTATCCAGTTTAGATTAAATATTTTAATTAAAGACAAGTTCAATCAATTTTCAAAATTTGACTTTTTCCTTCCTTCCGATCCAACTTTGTGTGAAATTATTTTCCCCCAATTGTTTCCTCCAGTTAGTTTTTATTATCAGCCCGATTATATTCTAATTAGTAATTATTAATTATAATGTAATGGTATATGAACATTTACACTAAATTAAAATTAATTAGGATGTAAGCATCAAGTTGAGATGATTTTTAGGCAATAATTTAACTTAAGATTTTTTCATTAAATCAGGTCGCTTGACTGAGGTCAAGTGAGAATGTGTCCCCCTCTGAATCTCAAGTCAAGACTTGGAGAATTTTTAAATTTCTCCAAGTTTTATTTTATGGATATTGATCACACAATTCATCAAATGTTTATCTTTGTTTAGATATTTTATTTTTCAGTTAAAAGTTTTGATTTATAGTCTGTTATACTGTCTTTAGGAATGTTGATTACAGGTGTGTTGTATGTTGTATTAAGTAAATGTCGAGATTATGAGATTTTCCCCGGTTTGTTAAGTTTTATGTTATACTTAGTTGGTTGACCAATAAATCATAATGAATAAAGAGTTTTTGATAAAATTGGCCTAAATGTTTTTATTCAAGTTAATTGAGTCAATGTTTTCATCATTGGTTTTTGTTGTTGAGGTGGTACCGTTTCCAGCTCTTCGGAATTCTTCATAGTCTTTGAAGGGCAAGTTTTGGTTTCCCGTAGGGGCAACAACGTATGCAAACCTACAAATAACGATATGGAGGACCAACTATGAACATATGGAAATAATTTAAACTACTCCATTTAGTTTTTATTTGTTAAGCATCATTGATGACGACATCCTCATATCAGTCTTTTTTATTTAGCGTTCCACTTCATATTTTTTTTGCATTCCAGAAAACACTAACATTCATAAATAAGTAGGACTTACACTAAATAGATTAGATTTACATGTTTGGATTGGAATTAGAGTTTTGGTTGGTAAAGGGTAATCAAATTTTACATTTATATTATGCATAATAATATCTTCAAAGTTCTTTAAATTAATTTTATTTACTCATAATCACGCTTGATTTATTCATCGTCATGTTGAAAATCGTAGGGAGTGCAGCACAATTAAATTTTTTGATCAAATTTTTATTAAATTTTTTAGGCCAATTACAAGTTTACAAGTTACATTCTGTCCAAGTCAAATTTACAATGATCGAATCAAGTCCATCCAGAAGGACAATGGAAAGCCAAAAGCTGGAACAATGGTGGCTAAATTGTTTTTCGGCGGTGTTGCCTCCTTCCACAATTAAAAACTACGATTACAAATTACAACACAGTTAAAATTCTTTTTTTTACTTTCGTTACAAGCTTGGCCTGAGAGATAAGTTTAAGGTCAAAATGTAATTAGTAATTAAATTACAGATTACAAATGGACAATTACACAGTAATATTCCAGCGAGCGTAAAAATGCATTTTCATTTTAGAGTTGATCACTTTTTCCCTTAAAAACTATATTTTTTGGTTAAACCTTTACACTGCTCATCTTACACTAATTAATTCTTAAATTGTTTTGCATTGTAATTAATATTGTAAGTCATAAAAGTTTATTTCATGTAAATACGTCTGTAATATAATAGGCTATAATTGGTAGTCCTTTGCTTGAATTTTTATTAGAAATTTATATTACCCATCCTTTATAGTTAAATATAATTAGTTAATTATTGATATGACGATGGATGACTAGCTATTTGAATCAGACAACCCAAAAAAGGAGATGGTCTGACCTGTGCTTGGCTTGCTTATACAGAAAATGTTTTTTCTACAATTGCGTAATTTATTCTTAATACTCAAAGTAGTACAATCAAAACGGAGACAAAAACAAACAAAAAAATCCCACTTTTCTTCAAAAATATAAGTTAAAACAAAAAAAATCAAACTATTTAGCACTGAATATTTTTTATAGATACATTTTTTAACCCACACGTGCATCAAGGTATTTTAAAATTACAGAATACAAATTACATTAGAATTAAATTGTAATTAGTATTTATACCTCTCCCGAAAAAAATCCTTTGGATTATCTTTTTTAAAAATAATACAAACCATTTAATTGCTATAATCTCAAAAATTCCATCACTTCTTGTCCAAAATCAAGTGGTTATTGTAATCTATAAATCATTTCTCACGATCCATTCAAAAAAAAATCCAAGCCCTCCAAGAATATATCAGGTGGGTTCACTTGAATTCCGTTATAATTAATAAGGTTTCTTCGGTTTCTTCTAGTCCTGACCTCTTTTGCTGATCTCTAAATATTTCTTAGAAATCAGATTAACATTAGATTTCATAACAGAATAGGCTATTGGTTTACAAGCGCAGCGTTAGTATATCGACTCCTATAAAGACAAGTTGGAGGTGTACACGTACATATTATTACCTTTCTCTCCACTCTTAAAAATAAAGCGTTGTTTTTTAACGATTTTGTTTAAATTGAAAAATTGTTGAATTTTTTTTATCACTGTTGCTGAGGTGGTGCCTGTTGTGGATGTGGTGAAGGCGCAGCAGCTGAGGTATTGCTGGGAGAGTACCCTTGACCAGCAACGGAGGTGGGTATGATCATCTGCTGAAAGTACTCTGGAGGCAACATCGGGTTAGGAGTAGCCCTCTCAGAGCCTGGAGCGGTAGAAGGTGCGGCAAGCTGCCACTGCGCCATAGGGTTACCATAAGGTCCTCCAGTTTGGTACATAAGTTGCGGTGGAGGTCCTGGAGGTGGCATGGCATACCTCACGTTTGGCGCCATTTGAGGATGAGGCATCAACGTTTGTAATCCTACCCAACAAAATGGAGAAAACGTTTTGTTTTCGGGATCCACACAAACAAGATATCCAAAGAGACAGAGAGACAAAACAAAATATTTTTTAAAAAGGACTGGATAGAGCCTAACCCATATATCCAGGTTGGAAATAGTATCCAGCAGCAGCAGCATGATAAGCTGCTGCATTGGGGAAGGCTTGTGGTCCAGGAGCTCCAGCCTGTGGGCCAAACATGGCTGGTCTCATGGCTCCATAGGGACCCTGAGCATAGCCATATGGACCAAGTTGGGCATCTAAATGAGCACCAATGCCCATTTGGTGATGTTGAAGGAGTGGTCCTCTAGTGGGAGTATCCGGAGTCGAACCTCCTTTCAAACTGCTCCCAGCATATTCTGGACTTTGAGCGGAGAACTGAGACGCACCGGAAGTAGAAGGAGCGTTAGTTAACGTCCCGCTACTAGTACTTTGACTCTGTCCAGTGGAATGTTCGCCAGGAGGTAAGGGGCTTACACAAGTAGGAGGCATGTTAGGAGTGGGAGAAACTGTAGGAGAAGGAGTTAAACTATTCTGTTGTCCCATTAACACCCCATCAGCTCCCGTAGTTGGAGGAAACCCTCCTCTAAAATTCTTCATATTTTGTAAGTGCTGTTGGAAATTAGGAGTCGCTGCTGTTTGCAACGGTAAAGTGAATCCATGGTGACCCAAACTCGTACCAGGTTGGTGATGAGGATGAGGGCTTTGGTGCATTTGCTCATACCCTCTTTGAGCCTGGGCGGCTGCCACGGCAGCCGCCTGCTGTTGGAGTTGTTGTTGCTGCTGCATATGGAGCCCGATCGCTGCAGCCGTCGGTAAGAAAGCTGTCCTACTCATATGATGTGCCACTGGTTGGCCTCCATAAGGCGCCATGGGCACTGGAGGTAACGTATAGTACTGCGTCTGACCTGGAGAATGATGCTGAGCTACTTCCTCCGCAGCAGCAGCTAAAGCCGCTGCATTTGCTAACCTAAATATCGCCCATGCAAAATTATGCACTAATCATAGACAATTTATACTTATCCTAAATTTTGATAACCAAATGTTGAGTTTTGAATTGTTCATATTTTCACCCATATCAACCACATATTAACCACGGTTAACCAATGAATAATGATTAAAACTAACCTCGCTTTCCTACGCTTCAGGAACAAATCAAACTCCAGCCTGTGTCTCGCTCGCATATCATCCTCCTCCAACTTATGCCTAAAAAAAGATAACCCACAGACTTTATCATCCTATCATCCTCCTTTTATCTACAAAAGTCATCAAAATATTCTCAATCACTTACTTCTCCAGCAGGTCCTGATACTCTGGGTCCATTTCGTACGAACGCCTTCTAGGCCTTTCACTCCTTTCTCCTTCGATTTCATGCTCATCCTCTCCCTAAAATTTCATTTTGTACAGAAACCATTAAATCCACTCACACTTTGCTACTCTAATAAATAAATAAATTTATAAGAGAAGCATAATTAACACAAAACATTAACAAAAGACGAAACAAAAAAGAAAACCCTTTCCGTCCCCAACTCACTTTTTGGCTCAAAGAAAGAAAAAGAGAGCGGAAGTAACCAGAAAAAATGGAATGGAGACAATTTCCAAGAAGACAATTTGACAAACGAGCATGCAGCATGCAAACCCTGATATTAATTACAATTTAGCCTTCGACCAAACAGCGGCGGAAGGATATAGGAAACCAAGAAACCCACACAATTTTTCCAGCATTTCCTGTGTCCAGTATTTTCGAAGACACTATATAGCCACTAGAACAAAAGCTTAAAGGTTTAAAGCTCAAACCACTAAATTCCAATAAGCGTTTTTGTTTAGTTTAGATTAGAACAGTGACCCCTGTGGTGTTTGCAGGTCAAGTGTAATTTATACGTAGACTAGACCAGATTAAACCGTAGAGACATTGTTTTATTTAGCAGCGTTTTATGTACAGAAGCTTTGACGCGTGGACTGCATCCCCTGGGATGGGAGGGCTGGAGGTATTATAGCTTTTGTTAAAATTTGCTTACCACGAAGCCCCAAAAAGTTCCCTGACGTTGTCTATTTTTCTCTTTGTCCTTGAGATACTTTGCTAGATCGCTACTGGAGGAAATGGTGGCGTAGTTGTTGGTAGGAGGGAACTGATAAGGTCCCATGGTTTTGTAGCCACTGGAAGGTGAGCCAGACCTGCGGGTCATGTTGTAGCTACTTCCAGAGTTGAATGGATAGTAAAAGCAGGGTTGCTGTTGGGATTGAGAGTGTAGCTGGGATTGTTGATAAGGATGACAAAATCCTTCTTCGAAGCTGTTCCCTCCTTCCTCCAACATGTCTTCGAAGCTTTCGTCTAACACTAGTTCGTGATCTCCAGCGCAGTCTATACGCTCACATTCTTCTGATCTACGGAGACCCCTCCCCACTGGGGAGAACATAGGGGAGACTCCACTATGCACAGTGTAGTAGTGACTGTCTTTGGAGGGAATTGGAATTCCTGGGGTGGAAGATACACTAGGTTGGAAACTAAGATCTTTCGGTCTTTTCGCAGAAGCAGAAGATGCAGAGAGGGAGGACTGGTGATATTGATGGGGAAAGTCTTCGGGCTTCATAGTGGCACCAATTCTGCGATCACGGAACGTCTTGGATTCCTTCATGAGCGTATCAGGAAGATTGCTAAGACTATGGGTGTGCTTCAACTTTGCCTTCAAGAGTCTACTAGGATCATCTACTAGACCAACTGGAGGAACAACTGGTCTGAACTTTGTCGGACTGAGACGCTGCTGTGGGGAGGACATGGCGCTCTTTGAATAATATTTTGGTAGGGGAAATCCCTCCTCATCCGAGTCCGAAATGGAGCTATCAGCTCTACTTCTACTTCTCACTCCTCCATTCCCACCACATTTCCCTCGAGATAAAGGAGGTGATCCCAGTACGCTAGCTCTGCATGTAGACATTTGCGGGTGGATCGTATAACTACACCCGGCCGAATTGGAAGCACGATCTGTTCGAAACTGGTTATAAGCAGCAGTAGCATTCCGCATCATCTTCAACGCCTGCTTGTAACGCTTATCTAAAATTTCAACATCCAATGGACTGCCAGTACTCTTTTCAGTAGGTGTAGATGTCACTGGAAAACTAAACTTGGTCTGCGAGGGACTCTTCGGACTATCCAGCGGACTGAGGAAATTCCCTGTCTTCTTAGATCCTCCTTCTTTGGGACTACTCTCCCCCGAATTCTCCTCTTCTTCCCCACTAGCATCATCAATCCTCCTTAAATCTGCGCAACTTTTCGCCAGTGTCTTCATCGAGCTTAAATTCTTCGTTTTGGTACTCCCTCCCACTGAGGTATTACTACTTCCACTTACTCCACTCTTAAAAATCTCTGATAACTTTGATGGCAAATCCGCCATACTCTGACTAGTCATCCTTTTCTGTGGAGTCAACGAATTCGACGGGCTCTCTCCTCCAGCACTACTACTCCCTTGTGCATTATTCCCTCCCTTCAGCGCTTGGGCTATGCTTCCCGTAGATCCTGTACTCCCTCCAACCTGGGGAAAACCCGGAGGATTCGGTGTACTCTGCACCGGTGCAGTGCTACATCCCTCCTGCACCCCTCCAAAACTAAATGGTAAATTCTTCTGCACTTGGTTACCATAACTCCCTTGTATAGCCTGCCCTACTGACCCCAACACTTCATTACAGTTAGGGTTCGTCACCAACGGGTGCACTCTAATCACAGATATTTTCCTCCTCCTAGGAGCAATCGCACTAGCACCCCCTCCAAAACTCATTTCACTAGTGTTTCCCAGCATCATCTATTTCGGTGTAAATTTCGACGAATTTTTTTTGGTAGTGCAAGCCAAATATTTTGTTAAGGCGTTTACATTTTTTTTATATATTCAGCGCACGCAACGCAACGCACAGGAGCGAGGTTATGAAACGAGGAAAACAAAAAAAAAATAACTCAACTTTAGAAAATGAAGGAAGAGGAAGAAAACTCAAGAAATCTTCTTTTTTTTAACCACTGGAAATATAAAATCATGCTCCAGCAACATTTAATTCCAGAGGTAAAACAACACAATTAAAAAAAAGAGGAAGACTTTTAAATAAAAATAGAGAGACAGAGAGAAGATTCAAGAGTTTTTAGAGTTTGCAAATGAAAAAAAAATGTAAAGAAGCTGAATGGAGTGTACTCTACCTGTCCGACGGAAGTTGACATGGAGCTGGAAGGTCTACCAAGTTTCTCCAAGTATCTTTGATGTTCTTCTGATGGAGAGCTGGACACAGCACCAGCGCCTGAATCCATAAGCATCTGAAGGAAAGAGAAAGTATGCTGGAGAAAATTCAGGAGGAACTTTTTTTTAGAAAAGTTGGAGGATTTTTATTATACCTGTATAGGGGGACCAGCCGTGACAAAGACCGAAGGACCGTGGAAACTTTGCCCTGGAATAGTCGCAAGACACTGAGATAATCTCCTGTGAAACTCTTGGTGTTGTTGTTGTTGCGCAATAGCACTACATTCATTATTCATAGCTTGAAGCTGTGCAGTAGCGGAAGTAGGGACAACAGAAACAGAAGCACTAGCACCAGCGCCAACACCAGAGACATTTTGCAGTTGAAACATACTTGGTTGTGCAGTCTGTAGTTGGAGGTCATGCCTTATGGCAATGGAGCTCGGCGTAGTGGTCAACTCTTCCAGGCCGATGACGCCTGTGGTAATCTCCTCCACCTCGTCGGGCTTATGGGTCACTACGCTAAATCTCCCCTTACGTATAGGGCTTACCTCCCTCCTCTGCACGGGAGGGTAATTTTCTCCACCTCCTGGTTGCTGCCCTTGACTAGCTTGGTTTACTGCACTGGAAGGATGTTCACTTGCTGGAGTTTCCGCCACGGAGGAGCTAGGAGTAGGTGTTGGTACGTCTTTCACTTCGGTACCTTGTCCAGTATCTGGAGAATATTTATCTCATTTAAAATGTCCTTAATTTAAAATGCATTTCCGGTTCCGTAAATTTTTTTCACACAGTTTAGTACATGGTTTTGCAAGAGACATTTAGACAATTAATTTAAAAAGCGAAACTAAAATTAAAAACTAAAAAAATTATAGGTTAACTACCTTCTCTAACTATGCTGACTTGGAAGCGTGATACTTTCTTAACTGGCGGTGCGTTATCATTATCGTTATTTTTACTAGCGCTAGCCTCACTCCCTTTAGACTCTATAGGGGGCAAAGTGAGAAACTGATTTTGGCTTGGACTCGGCCCATTAGGGATATTTTCACCAGAACCCTGGGAGGAATCTATACCCCCTCCTATAGACACTTCAGACACAGACTCATCTACAGAGAACATAAAAGATAAGCGGACGATCACAATGGAGTGTATGAGGGCGAGGATCCAAGTAGTTAATTTTTTTTGTGCAAAATTTTTTTCAAAACATTTTTTTAAAAGCAACACAAAAATTAAACTGGGCAAATTACAAAATCTGTTAGATTAGTCACAATTAATTAATCAAGTTTTAGATTTGCTGGAGACAATTAAAAAAAGCGGTCGGATTTTACCTCTAGGTTGCATTGGAGGATACTGTGCACCAGGTATGGCGGCATTAAACGACATCCCTGGAATCCCACCAGGGTGATGTATTAATGATCTGAATTTGCCGATGTAAGAAGGTGGCGGGACCATCTGTCCCGGGAACATGTCCAGTTTGGGATGCATCCCCTCCTGAGGTTAACTGTCCGTCTGAGGGTGGTCCACCTTGAGACGTAGTGCCCAGGTGGTGTTGGGTATGCCACGAAGGATTGATAAGGTTGGTATGGAGCGGGTACGTAAGTTGTGAGTAACGTTGGAGCGTGAATTTGCTGTCCGTGCAGTTGTTTGTGCGGGAATGAACTGTCCTGTGGCCAAGTTCATTCAGACGGTGACGGCATGATTCATTCCTGCAGGTGGTCCAGTTCCTGTGGCAACTCCTTGTCCAGGTTGTTATTGGGGAGCGCTCTTGTTTATCGTGTGAATTTTATGTAGCTCCGCCTCTAAATCCTGGAAGTCCATGGCAGCGGGACGAACCTTGTGTTTACTCCCTTCGCCTGCGCCCACTGAAGGATC
>JAANSQ010000896.1:0-18276 GCA_036850885.1 Lepidocyrtinus dapeste | reverse complement strand
ACTCCACGAAAAATCATTGCGTGTTTAGTTTCCTCCATCAGATTAAAATAAAAACTTAAATGGTAGCCGTATAATTAACACCTTATACTTGCTCGTTGCAAGTGCTGCAGAAATAAGTAAAATATCATAACTGAATATTGAACACTCTTAAAATCAAATCTTGCACGAAAAATTCAAAAAGACAAAATCTACACTCCATGCAAGCTAAAATAAACTGCAAGTTCACCTTCCACACGTACTCTATAAAAACTGATTATGTACAATTAAAACGTATCAATATCAATCCACCGTGAAGTAAATACATTTGTAAAATTAACTAGAGAACGTTATCTGACCAACCAAGTTATCAAGTTGCAAATACTCATTAACTCCATATAACTCCTAAATTACAATCGAAACTCAATCTAATTCCTTCTATTTCTAATTTAGCGACGGTTCCTTTCTCCAGAATGAAGTGAAATTTTAAAATCTCCATTCTCCCTCCATATACAAATTGCTTAGAGTCGATGTTTAAAAACAAGTCACTATTTAAAAACCCGAGCTTTTATGATCAGTCGTCGGAATTTTAAGAAATAAATCACACAATAAATTTTGGTATTTTTTTTTTTTACTTTACGTTCTCAGTCGTCAGTTATTCTATAAAGTAGAGAGAAACTCTAAATCGAAAATCACTTTATCAGTTGTTGACCTGTAGCAGTTAGTTGCAGAGACGGAAAATGTTGCAAAAAATATTTCAACTTTTGTGTCAAGAGTAACTATTTATCCTAAAAGATTTTGCCTTTTTGCTTTCTGTCCAACTAACCTTAGTTTGCATATGGAGGAATCCAAAGAATCCAGGAGTGGAGTAGCTTAAGAGATGTTTGATTACATAATATTTTTTACTAAAACAATTTTAACTTTCAAACTGGAAGCTGAACGTAGGGAAATTTTTTTCAGGTTTTGAATGTGGTTGTTTGTGCAACAAATCTTGACCTCATCTTGGAACTGCACGTGAATCACTGCACTGAATCAATGCGACCAGTTCATATTATGGGGGGAAGAGAGTACGTTTGAGTTACTGAGCAAAACATGCTGCGCTTGCGCTGCTCCTGCCGCTGCTGTATAATCTCCGGGTAATAAAGGAACCGTATAGTGAGTAACGGATGCATTAGCTTGCACCTGGTGTGGAGTTCCCTGAGATTGAAAATGGCCATAAATATTTTTTTCACTTTCACATCACATCACAAAAATTCACATTAGCCGGACCAATGTAATTTAGAATTGATTGTATAGGAATTGACTCTTGGACTATTGTGGAGGGGGAAGTGGGTTGTGAGCGAATTTATCATCAAGGAGCAAAATTGCTTACGAGATTGGCTGCTCCCTGAATCACGCCCATCATGTTCTGCGGGCCCATGTCCACAAACGAGTTCATGCCGTCCACCAGAGATCCATTTACTGCCACTCCGCCGTTGGTCAATCTCCCGTTTGCGTCTACAGACGTCCATATATTATCCGAGGGGGCGGTGGTATGATGACCTGGTGCAGAGATAGGGAAATTGTAATTCAGTAATTGTAATCTAGATTACGATTACTCCACATTTTCAAATTCTCTAACCTGGTGGCGGCTGCGGAGGTTGATCTGTGTAACGGAAATACGAATTCTTTAAGTCTAGAGTGTTTGAAGTTGTCCTTCCGTCCAAATCAAGGTCGATCAGGACGTCATAACTTTGCCTGGAACAGACATAAAAATTAATTAAATGATCCAAGCAGATTTTAATTATTCAAGAGATCTAAGGTTTCTCAGTACCTTTTGTTAGCGCTAAGCCTCACGTGACCTCGTAATATCTGGAACTTTCTTTACGATCAAAGGAGTTTCAATCAGGCAGCGAACCTGCATTCATTTACCGTTAGAGTTAGAATCTTGTAAATCTCAAATCAATCAGTTAAGTGCATTTATTGTAATCCAACTGTTTTTAAGTACCTGATACCAATGAGTAAGTGGCTCAGTCGGAGCTGTAGAAAGCCACACTGGTTGGTCGCTTCCTTCGAAAGATACGTCAAACCAGAACGCTAATCCGTGCACAGTCCCTGATTCCGTAATTTTAAATTCCAACGGAATATTGATTTGATGCAAATCAAACTCTGAAGCTGTGGAAAAGTCTACAGTATGCTTCAGAGATTTGGCTAGACAAATACGAACATCGAAGGTATCTACGATTGGCTGACGAAAATATTCCTTCAACGCAGCTGTTCTAAGTGTACTAAGGTCTACACCGTGAAAACAACTTTGCTGCCTGTAAAAAAATAATTTACTTAATTTAATCTATGATGAGTACCACTAAAACTTAATTAGAGAATTTCATACGCACCAGAAATTTGCTTTATTGCATTGCTCCATAAATAAAGCCTCGTCGTTAAATGGGGCGACGTGAAGTTCTCCTTTCGTAGGGAACATTTTTCCTGAAAATGATTTTAATGGCATAATTTTAATTTTACTGATCATTTGGGCTGACGGAAAGTCGAATGGGAAAACAATACTTACCGTCAGGCTTGAGCCACTTCTTTGCGTGCAGATAAGTCTCCAACATTCTTTCGTTGAACAGCATGTAACCCATAGGTTCGGAAATTATAACGTCCACTTTCTCCGGTAGCTCAATCTCCTCAATCTTTCCCGCTACGACTTTTAGCTTGTCTTTCAATCCATTGGCTAATGCCAAAGCCTATTTGAGATACAATTGTGATTAAAACAGCTAATTTACCACTAAATTGACTTCTTTCTTGGTTTTTAAAAAGTACCTCCGCATGGACCGCCATACTGGAAGCCTCAACGGCGTATACTTTCCGTGCTCCTGCCTGACACGCAAAGAATGACAAGATACCAGAACCAGCTCCGACATCCAGGATAACTTTGTCATGAAAATCGCCTAAATTTGCTAGTATTGCTTTTTGATAGGTAGCAGTTCGGATGTAATCTTGCATCATGTTCTGCTGCTGCGAAAGGTAACCGTAAAACTGTAAAAAAGGAAAAACAAACAGTCATAATTAAATAATCGAAGACAGTTAATGTAAACGTCTGACTAAGATGATGAGTCAGTACCTGAAAGTATTGCAGCGCTGACGAATCTTCGGTTCGTTCAGCGAATACTGACGAATCATTTCCCTTAAGTCCCTTGGTTATTTGGATCTGGAACTTTGCCCCATCTATTAAAAAACACGCATAATTATGATCATTGAAGTCACAATCAACAGAATTAATCCTGACTTTTTTAATATGTTCACCAACCGGTTTCGCTCTGAATCTTCAAAAGCAAAGCCTCAATATCCGTGCTGATGATAAAGCTAGACCTGCCAATCCTCTGAGGGGGGTTGGTCTTTTCCACCAACGTTTCGTACAACTTGGAGCTTGGATTAGGGTCACCAACTTGAAATAAACAAAAGGTCATAACTCAGTCATCATCATCATCATCAAATATTCAAGTTGATTAGGATTAATTAAGTTAAGATTAAGCTACTATACTTACTTTTGGAAAACGAAATGAGTAGACCCTGAGGATCATAGTCGACCCTTAGCACAACCGGTTCGGGAAAGCGTAGTTCACTCCTCCCAGACTCCGTGATTTTGAACACCGTTACATTGTCGTAAAGCGTCATTTTAGGAATTTAAGACTTGACTGCAGATAACTTTAACCAGCTAAGTATAATATGGTAATTAAATAGATTCTACCAGAATATCTATTAACAATTCACCATAAATCCTCTGACCGTAAACAAATTAAATAACCAATATATGCTCAACTCTGCTGTTTCGGCGTAATTATTTCAACCAGATGTAAAACAGCTGCGTATTGTGTACTGACTGCACAAAGTGCACCATAAAGAGATTCACTTAAGTCGTCGTTTAAATTTGGGTGTAGTTAAAATTCCTCTAATATCACGAACTTTCCATTTTATTTTTTAAAATTCCACAATAATCTAGCACACCTGGCGTAATTACTTATTGTGGCGAAACTAACCTTAATTAACTTGTTGTCATTTCATTACTTATTTTTAAAAAGTTGACCCTACTTCCATTCCATCAGCAAGCCCGTACCAAAACTAACTTGATATTATTAGACAACACGTATCATCATGATATGCTAAAATATTATTATGATGCATTGGCCAGGCCAAGCCAACTTCTAGGGTGCACTGACTGACTGACTACTGGACTATCGCATTATTCCGTCGACTCGAGAGAGAAATGACTTCACTTTAGATCAGCACAACTCAGAGAATATTTCCTTTACTCAATGATTCCTCATTAATGCGTGTGCTAAATGGGAAAAATATCGCAAAATTAAGGTGGTGTCAAATTCTACGAGAAGAAAAGATTTTCCTGCGAAACAGCCAAAAAGAAGCCAACACAGCTTTGATTTTCTTCGGGATTTAGTAAGCAGCCTTGCAGCACGAGCAAATATACATTTTTTATTAAGTATTGAAATTGATATAATAGGATTGTATATAACAGTATGTACAGTACTACCTAATAGCTAAAAAAACTAAATGACATAAAGAAAACGGCTGATACTCAGGCCGGGAGTTGTACTTAATTGTACAGGCTTGTATTTGTATGCAGTAGCTCAAGTTGAGAAAAAAGCTTTTTGTTCTTTCTGCATGGAATGGTTAGGTCAGAGACTCTTTCCTTTTCATCTCATTTCCATTTTTTATTGGGCCGCAATGATACATAAGGTATAGCATAGGGTGGGTAGGTACCTAAAAAATTTCGGTTTTATTGCTATAAATGATACACTACGCTATATTAGAATTCTGGGGACGTTCAAGATCTCTTCTGCTGACTCTACGAACCCGAACTGAACTAAACATTTCTCTAACCTTGTTCTTTGTTTGTAAGACTGCATAGTGTATACTATACCTTATACCATGGCATCAGCATAAAGCGAAAGCTGTGCGGTAGCAGCAGTTGCTTATTATCAGAGGGAAAAGTAGAAAAATATCTTAATTTTGTCCATATAGACATGCAATAGTCCATGCATGCCAAAGGAAAAAAAATATTAAACTTATGTCCCGAATCTATATCGCATGTAATTTTTTACGCAAACTTGGTGTATCTAGATGCCAGTATATTATGTTTGCTGTATTGCTCAATTCACTGTTTGAAACAGATTAATATAACATGTTATCAAGTTAAAAGTCGATTTAAAACTTCTTAGATCTCTAACTTAGAATCATTATGGATTATGCTTTTTGGAGGAATAAACCACAAAGGATATTGATACGTTGCGAATTATATATCTTTTCGTATCAAATCCTAACAAAGCGTGGGACAATGAAAATGTAAGATGTGTTTCAGGAACGAAGATTCTCGTCATAGCAAGGGTTTCACTGCAGACCCGCACCCGATGGAAACTTGATGGAAAGGATGGCATTTTGGCTTTGCTTCGTCATTTCTTCATTCGAATATGGCAGAACATATCGTGCGAGGTTCCACTTTGTTACGGCATATCTAAAACAAGTTTCTTCCTTCCTGTACAACTGTTTTATTAAATTTTTTTATCCACGGGATAGAAAAGAAGTGTGTGCTTGAGGTACATTTCTTAAATGTTTTCTGGAAAGACCAAAAGACCGGTTCTTTCATGAAGCAGTTGCAAGAAAACGAATAGCAAAATACGAGTAAAGACAGAAAATTTACGTCATCTACATCTACTTTCATGTGTTTCAGCTCCAAGAGATTCCGAGACAAAATGAAATTAGGAATTGCATATGGACTCCATGAAAAACATTAAACTTCAATACGGCATTCAATGAAAGGAGTGACATGGTATAGTCCAACGTTATCTTTCGGGGCATCATGAGATTCGTTGTCTCACAAGCAGAATTTGTACAAGAGCTTTGTCTTTTTATTTAGATTATGAATTTTTTGGATGCTTTCTATTATAATTTTGCACTCATTCATGCAGTAGATCCGTGGCACCTTGAGTCCATACATCTTTCATCTTTGCTCGCTCTTGAGGCTGTAATTTAAGATGTGTGTTAAGTTCTTACGTCGGAGATTATTAGCGCTCAAAATATTGCCGTTCCATATTAACCAGGTCCTTAAGTTGTCGCGAACAAATTTAATTTATTTAATTTGTTAATGTTTATCTAGTTAACAGGTTAACACTACACAGCTCATAAATCCTAGTTTTGGGCCTTTTTCTCCAGCCCAGATTCTGGATCTACCATTACAATAAACCTCCTCATCTTTTCTATCTCCGGGTATAATATTCGAATGAAGTAGGAAGTCATGAGATCGACCAGTAAGGATATTATCGCTGCAATCTTCACGTTGAAAGATACTGTAAAGCTAGCTGTAGCGAGGAAGAGCGATATGGTCACTGCGAACGCTTTGAAAAATATCCAGAACGTGGCGAGCTCCGTTTTCGACTAAATTGACAAAAAAATCTTTACTTCCTAATTCTATAATTTATAAATGAAGCAAGAGGTCAACGTTGACTTACCTTCTTGATTCCGATCGCAAGAAGGAGGGAAGAAATAATCCGGGTTCCGCACAAAATCAGAAGACCCAGAAGTATCCAGCAAGTTACAACAACTGCAAATTAATCACAAAATGTCACACAAATAACTTCAATTACTTTTAACCAATCTTACTCACCTATAAACTGTGCATTGACCTCTTCATGATCCGCTTTCGGACTAGGGCTGTACAAGAGTTTCGCATCCTTCCCAACTTTTAAGCAGTATTCCCACACAGCAAACACCACAACGAGACATGAAACTATGAACAAGGTCACTTTAAATATCAAATTCCCCAAAAATGGTAATGCTATACATTTTGTCACTAATATTGGGTGACCAAAAAACTTACTTAATATCTCAACGAAAACTGTCGTAATCCACCATAGCTTAAAAGGCAATCCACAATCCAAACTTATTTTCATTCTGCGCCAACCGGTTTTCCTCCCAGCACCCGGCACTAGTTAAGAACACACACAATAAAAATTTTTAAACTGGAACACTTTATTTAATCCTTCATTTCCTTTCAAGTTTACACTTTCAACGTCTCTCACTTACTGACTTCTCCGAACCTCCTAGAAGGTGAAGACGGTCTTCCAAGAAAATGTTAACCTTGAACACCAAATCTCACTGAATATTTTACTCTATAATTTAAACCTATCCTAACCTTTTACAATTTAGCCCATTTAGCCTAATTCTTAGTAAAAAGTTAAACATTTATATAAGCCATTTGTTTGCCAAGAGTTCCCCCTAGAATTCTAGATGTTTATGATGATGAGGATAATTACCGCTGAATATTTAAGATAATTCGTGAGTTGTTGATGTGAGCTGCATTTGGTATCAGCAGTTAATCTAATCTCTGACGGTAAGTCATCATCGTAAAAGATAGGCTTTATATCTTATTGTTACACTTCCTCTATTTGTCTCTCTGGTTTTGTTTTTCTTGGGGAAATTACGATGCAAGACGGTTGACGCATGCGCTGCTCTTCTTTTAGCCAAAGTGTAAATTTTTTGCACGTGAGGAATCAACCAAAATACATACATTTATTTACATTTTTATCTTAAAGGAATCTTAAATATTTCCAAGATTTACAATTTATTAGCTTAGGTGTCTAAACAATGCACAATTAGTGTAGAACGCCCAGTCTATCTACATCTTCGCATGTAACCATGATTCATCTGTAGAATCTTCTTCGGTATCCAAGTCGGATTGTTCAGACATAGTTTGGGTAACATTTGCAGTGGACTCTACGTAATTATAATTTTTCCTTAGGAATATTTCCAAAGCTTTCTCCAGTTGCTGGACTTTCTTTTCAAACCGTTTAATACGTAACTGCACGATGGTCTTGTTAAACTCGGCGTATTCTTGAAACTCTTCAGGCTTCATGTCGAAACCTAACTTGTCCCTCATGTAAAGAGTAGTTATCTTTCTGAGGCTTTCGATGTGTTTCTGTTTCTTAAGGTCTTGTTCCAGTGCCCTTTGCTTCTTTGATATTATACGGTATCCTGTTCCGGCAAGGGCTTTGTTGCAGTGAGCCTCCATCTCCTTCATTTTGTAGTACTTGGACCTTCTTAGGAAGTCTTGGAGGAAGAGCGCAGTGGCAACTTTCATTCCATAGAGCCTCCCTGGTTTCATGGTGGTTGTGTTGATGGCTTCTTTCGTAATGTTTGTCTGAGTAGAGCCCAGCATGAAGCAAACTCGCTTAAAGTTGGAGAGGAAGTATTGGGAGTAGGTTAGCCACACTTTACGTTGCTGGACCACTTCTTTAGCTTCGTGTACACTGACGTCTAACAAGGCAATGATGAACTTGATCCCGATGAAAGCAATGAATAGGCCGAAGGCTATCCAATAGGATAAGCCTATGATTAGATGGGAGTCACCGACATGACGAAATAATCTAACTCCCAGGATCTATGGAGGAATCAAAGTTCAGAAGATTTTTTGGATGGAAATTATAATCATGTCTACCTGATCAACTAAGGAGATTATGCCTTCTCCCCAAGTCGAAAACTCCCAAAGCTCCTCCCCAAAAATGAAATATCCAGATATGGCAAAAGCATTAATGGAAATTATTAAAACTAGCGTAAACCCCTCCAAATACTTATTGGCTAGTTTCAATGACAGAGCAAAAGTCAAGAAGCGGTGGTCAGTGAACATTAGCAGTTCCCAAATTCGTAAGAAGACCACCGCCTGCGTAACGCCAAAAGCTACTCTTTGGGTATCCGTCCAAAACGCGGCCTTTTGTATGCTCAAGTATTGGTCCACTGTCTGGGAATCAATTAAATTGGCAAACTTCTTCGCAAACACGAACCTCACTATTGAAATGACCAGGCTGGTGAAGACCAACGAGATGATAGTGAACTCAAACCAGAATGTAGTGGAGGCCAAGAGCCTCTTCCAGGGCTTGTATATAAGGTCACGGATAAGAAGAACCAAGAGAATTAGCCAGATGAAGATAATAATCGAGATAGTTACGGAGATCCAGGTAATTTCATCAGATTTTTTTAGATCCTCGATTGGAATAAGTTCCATTGGGGTGATCTGATATTTCAAGAAGAAAATTAATGCTAATTCATAACATTCTGTGAGGATAACTTCTAGATAATTCATATTTACCCAAGAGATTAGGGAAAACGACCACGTCGGAGTCTGTTCAATTAGCAGGACTACATCAATAAACTTATTTACATTTGGATTGAGCAGAGTAAACTCCACGAAAATCGCTCGTGTTCTTTGGTCCAGCCAGTTTGTTCTTTTCATGTATTTCAACACACTTTCCGATTCCCTCTTGGTTCGACCTAGTTCCAAAATGTAACCTCCTCCATCATATCTCCCTAGGTAGCCACTATACGTCCTGGAAAGAGGCTTTTTACTCTTTCCTCCGTGAAACTCCCAACCATCGTTGGTCTCCGAGGTTGGATTACGCTTTCCTTTCACTGGCTCCCAAAGTGGGTTATACGTTTTGCGGTCTTGGTCACTAGAAGTGTACGGCTTACTCCGACTGCAACGCACTTTCAAGACGTCTACAGTTTTCTCTGAATTCTTGGAGCATTTTTCTATAAAGATATTTGTACTCGAAATTTATGCTTAACGGGCGAAAAAATTCACGTGAAATCTAAGTGTTGCGGTTATGTGGTATACCTGGCTTCACTCTTTGCTGACGGATACGTCCCACTCCGACTAGAAGGGACTGCTGGTCAGCAATCAACACTGAGCTTCCTTGTGGAATATCCTCTCCATTGTATAGCTCAATAGGGTGCATATTTGGAATTACAGTTTCCTCCAAATATTTAAATACCCTATGAAGATAAGCCTTCAATATTACTTAATTGAATTTTAAATTCCTGGAGGGAATCTATAAAGGCTTACATTTCTTCAGACTTAAAATGGGTCTTAGCTCCTCCCAATGGATTCAGTTGGAGTAAATAGCGAATATTTTTCGTAATCTCGTAATTCTGAAAATTCAGCAGATTATGAATTTTTCATTTGGCAAATTTTTTTGAAAAAAATTCATTGCCTTACATGTTCACTGTGACCACAATGCGAAATGATGATAAGCGGGACGATCAAGAAGACACTCAAGATCAGTCTGACTAATCTCCGACGTAGCTCGTTTCTCCGCTTCGCCTCAATCGAAAGTCTCTGTTTAAGGAATACTTTTAGAGTTTTGGAGTTGGACTAGTTGGAGGCATTGTAAAAATACTTTTAATGACTGTTTCCCTTACAAATACTTGACTTGCGGATGGAGGTCCCCAATTCTTAATGGCTTTCAAAACGTGAAATTGGAAAGGTTGCCTGGCTTGCTTGAACTTATCCGAAATGCTACTTCTGACCTCAACCTGTACTCTTTCTTTGGCCTTTGCATCCTGTACAAGATTCAGTTAAAAATTAAACTAAAATAATTCATTTGAATCGAATTAACAGTTCGAGAGACGTACTATGCCAATGGCGGTGGCTAGAAGTGTAACGATGCAACCACTCAAAGGCTGTATGACGATTGCACTAAGCAGAAACGATTCAATGTAGGTATTCAGCCACTCCAGGCTCTGTAGGTAGCCATAACGTATCCCAAATATCACGGTACAAATGGAGGTGGTGATTATACTAGAGAGGCAAACTACCCACGCGATGAAGATGCACCACCAAGGTAGACTAAGTTTAGGTCGGATGAATCTTGGGAGCATACACATCTCCAAGGCTGTACGTTCTTTCCAGTTCTGCTCGTCCTGGATAAACCTCCTGTTTTCAAGTTCCTGCTCGAGCTTCTGGTCAATGTCCTTGAGATATTCCTCCGTCACCCGCTTCTTCCATGGAAGTTTCTTTTCTTTGGGCTTTTTCTTCTTCTTCTTAGGTTTCTCCACGGGTTTGGGCTCTTCCAACTCTGGAGGTGGTGGTGGTAGGGGTGGGGGCTCTGGTTCAGGGACGGGCACAGGTTCAGGTACAGGCGGCTCCTGTTCCTGCTCCTGTTTCTTTCTCATTTCCTCCTGCTGTCTCTTCAGCTCCCGCTTTTCAATCTTAAGTTCCTCCTTTTGTATTTTCAATGCCTCCTTTCGCCTCCTCTTTTCCTCCTTTTCTCTCCTCTTTTCCTCCTTTTCTCTCTCCTTTTCCTCCTTTCTCTTCTTCCTTTCCTGCTTCACCTCCAGCGATTTCTTCGCGCCGTCTAGTAACTGCGCATCAATCAACTCTTCAATGCTGGGGATGCCATGCTCCCCAGAGAAGACGAATGAGTCGGGATCCTCATCCCTTACGGTTTCAATTAGCGCCCTTCGTCCCAACCTAAATAGATTGTTGGCTTCTCTACTCTCATTCTGTAGGGCATCTTTGGACTCCAGCGCGTAAATGTACTTGTCTAGTTTATACTCATCCATTTTATCATCTTTCTCTTTCTCCTTCTCCTCCTCACTTTCCTCCTTAGAGTCTTCCGCTTCCTCTTCCTCTACTTCTTCTTCTTCTTCAATTTCACGCTGAGCGCTGTCTGCAATACGATCCTCTAAAGCTGGAATATCTGTGGAGGGTATGGAAAATCTAGAGTCCGTAGTGGCCCTCGAAACTGTATCATATTCATAATCAGAAGGAGGAGGTTGGAGAGGAAGCACTGAAAGTTCCGCTTGGGATTCGGCACCTGGATCTGAAGCTGGAGCCTCTTCATCTTCATCAGACTCATCAGACTCTTCCTCTTCTTCGTCCGACAATGGAGTCTCAAATATGAACATATCCTGAACCAACTCCTTTTCTGGTTCTGGGAGCTTCACATGTTTCGGTATTGAAAGCCTTGGCTTCATTCCCTCCTCATCCATGGACATCCTCGGGACGTAGAAGTTTCTTGAAGTTATTTTCGCCTCGGCGGGTTTCACTTTCTCCCAGAGGAGCAGAGTAGGAGCGTTTTTGGAGACAATGTATCTGAAACAAAGGGCAACAATGAACCAAATGCCGTTTTGATCTAACCCTCCCGATTTTTAGTTACACACCTGAATAACCCAACTAGGATAACTCCAAAGGGCAAAGACATGAGCACCACGTAAGTAGCCTTGACCAATGCAAAGTAATCAATGGAATACTCCCCAAATTTAAAGAGTCCCTCTAAAAATTTTGGAAATCATAATTAATCAAAATTGTATTATAAATTAAGTTTAATCATTTCAGTACCATCATCTCTGGTTGGAAACCCCAAATAAATGATATTGACAAACAGGTATGAAGTCAACACTCCAAAGGCACAGCTGAGCCTCTGGCACCTTGTAAAAGACTCGACTGGAGAGTACCGAAAAATGCTGAACCATAAATTGACGTTGTTAAAGTGCTCCATGATGTTATCCCTATATCTCTGACAGAACGTCCTAGGAACCGGTTTGGAGCTCGAGGGGAATTCTAGAATTAACGTGGAGGCCTCTGCCGTAACGGTGAACCATTGATTGATGAAGAAATACCATAAAGTCTCGCTGGATATATGTCGGATCATTATTTTCCAACAGTACCACTCCGGATTCGAGCCGGCGTAATCTGTCCAAATGCGAATTTTCTCAATTTTTCCCAAATCCCTATCGCAAATGAGGAAGGTGTCTACTCCACCTCTACGGAAGACGTCGTTGGTACGGTCTTTCATTATAATGGGCTTACTCCTCCCGTTACTTCCATAAATGACCATGCCCACACTGGAAGACGTTCCAGCGTAAAAGTTACATCCGGTGATGATGGTAATCATATAAAAATGTATTTTCTCCCCGAATTTAATATCCTCAATTAGAGTAAGTATGACATCCCTACTCTGGTCCCGGACGTCAAAGCACCAACACACCCCAAGGCACATAAAATACAAGAGGAGTATCGCGGAAACCGTAATAAGCACGATAAGATTAGTGTACTTGGTCGATTGAAGGGCCACGTCGTCAGGAACGGTGTCATTATGAACGGTAGCTGGGATTACGAATTGTACAGCTGAGAAGAAACTTAGATGGTTACAGAGACAAGTGAGTTCCTTCGGGTGGGGTATAGTGGATCTGTAGGATCCACCGTGGTAGACTATAGTCTCAGGTTGTACTACGCAGCCATCCTCACTCCAAAACTTTTGGTCTTCGTCTCTGTACAAACAACTAGGCCGAGCGAAGACCACTGAGAACTCCTGGAGGGTGTCTGGATTCATTAGGTCGATTCCAAGGAAGCCTATGTGGTACTCTAGAAATGGCTCTCGGGGGGAAGCGTTTGCTCTAGAATAAGCAGGGTTTTTAATTAGATATGAATGATGGAGGGGTCGTCAAAAGTTCAAAATATTTACCCCATAGACTCCGTTATAAACTGCCCCCGCATTCCATTCTCAGATACTTCAACGGTTGAGTTGCAGAAGTCGTTTATGTTGGGTCGGCGATCCTTTACTGCAGCCATCTAAATGAAGTCAAGTGTTCCATGAATTCTCATGATTTATTTAAAATAATCATGATTTTTGTTATTGACCTTACTTCAAACTGCATCGTTGGAGAGGAGGTGTCCTCCACTTTAATGTGTATGACGGAGTTATAGGGCACGTTCAGTTTAAATGTGACGGACTCCGTTAAGTCATCAATTTTATCAGGGGGCAATACGAGAATCTTGGTGAGGTTAGTCTTCCCCACGTCCAACTCCGCCTCCGAGAGTCCTCTCATGAAAGGGAAGGTCAGCTCAATGGGAGCAGGGAGCTTCTCAATTAAAATTGGTACATGGTTCTGAGAGTTTTTAAGCATAATGTTCAATACTGGAGTGTGGGGATCTGCGGAAGTGTCGTCAAAGAAGGGATTCACGTCGATGAGGATAGCCTACAAGTGAAAGTATTCCAAATATTTAATCTGATTAGATTAATTTTAAAAAGAGAGTTAATAAGATTAGAGACCTGAAGCTCAATCTCTGTATTCTTCTCATCCAGGTGGTCATGCACTGCAGATATGGTGCCGTTGGGCAATACTACTGTAACTTTGCCATGTTGTGAAGCCTCCATGAAAGTAGTCATTGTGAGATTAAATGAGTTCCCTCCTTCGGGGAGTATTTCAGCGTGGACGCTGGTCCATGCTGTAGTCTCGTCAAACTTTTTTACGTAGCCTAAGTGCCCTATGGCTGCGTCCAGAATATGCTCGATTGCCAAAATAGCGTGGTGACACACCTTAGCAAACTTTTTCATGTCTTCTCCGGCTGAATCAGCTACTCCGGCGAAACCCTCATGCTCAAAGTTGTCTCCGGCGTCGTGCACATCGAAAAAGTATCCTCGGTTGGAGGTATCATCTCGATCGTATAGGGTGACGTCACGTACATTTACGCTGAGCACATATTCTGGCTGTGCCACCAAGGGTAGCAAGCCACCGCCGTAGCACTCCTCCAGAATGTGACTGGCCGTTTGAATAGTGGCCCTGGAAAGAGTATCGACCTCTATCTTCGGGGTAATCTCAGACTTGGACTTGGCATACTCTGCGAACTTAGCTGCCCCTTGGAAAAGAACTTTGCTTACGTTGGTAAGCACCTCCACGTCCGTCCTGTCCTCCACATGCTCCAGTAAATACATAGACTCCAGGACTTGCTCTACTTTCTTAAAACTTGGGAGGTGTGTCATGAGCAAGTCATGTTCCACAGCGGAAAGTAACGTTTCCTTCTCTGTAGCATTCAAGTTGGTCTTCACTTCAGGGTAATGAAGCCCATAGGAGGCTATCATTTGTAACTGTAGAGCTCCCTGTTCATCTCCATTGTCATGTCGAACTTTCAAGAGCGACTCGTTCCCGTAAATTAACGCCTCAAAAAGCTTAGAGTAGTTTGCGGCAGCTGGTGGCGTCACCGTAACATTGGTCACTCTAACGGTAGTGTAGAGTCCCAGACTGTCCATGATTCTAACGGTTACGTTCACTGCATGCCCATTCGAAGAATTTCCGAGGGGAAGGTATACTTCCTTCTGCACCGGATTCGTGTCATGGGCCAAGAGAAACCTGTTCCTCAGCTTATGCATGAGTAAGGGGTCACCATGTAGCTCCACATAGAAGCTGTACCTTAGTGGGAGATGGTCGTCCACAAATGGGAGGCAAGATATGGTAAAAGGTGTAGTTAAATAAACCCCCACCGCTGGAGTGACATTACAGTTACCTCCACCCGGAGGTGTATTGATTACAAAAGGGAAGATAGCGGTCAAGGTTCCCACGCTACAAGAAATTGACCTTAGACCAACATCCTTCACTTCCGGCAATATCACAGTTGCAGCGGAAGTGGTCTGATGTTCCAGTTCAGGGATGATCTCATGGGTAGGATTCCATCCCCAAGTAATTTCCTCCGCAGGACCTGGTCGTCCGTTTAGGATATAGGTACAGTTGAATACCACCTCATCTCCCGGATTAAACTTTTCACAGTTACGCACACACTCCACCGCCAATTTAATCTTGCTTGCTGGATGTAATGTGACATTAGCCACGGCCATCGTACTGGCGTGGATGCTGATTAACGTTAGGTACACTGTGATATCCTGATCAGCGCTCAAACTCTTTGGAGGGATTTTCACTACAGGTCCTGGAACATCATGATGATAAGGCTCTGTTTTAAGTGGTAGTTTCTTATGCATGATTGTTTGAGTAATTAAGGAGTATATTACCCTCCCATGGTCCCTTTTCACAAGGATATCCACATTTCCACTTGTACATTAGGAAAGGAGAGTCTTCAGGGAAGCTATCGTCCACGGAAGCGCTCGCATCCAAAACAATTTCTTTATCGATATCCACCGTTTGCTCCAAACTACCGTGGAGTTTTATACGCGGTGGATTCAATTTTATGTCAAAATAACCCTAAAAGAAAAGTCACTAATTATAATTAATCACTTGATTAAATTTTGAATGCCAGATGAGTCCATAGTCCATCCTCCATACCATCTCAGAATGACCGTAACTGTAACCGTCGATTGTTACGTAGGCTCTACACTCAATAACATAGGCTCCAGGAAGAAGCACGTGGGATTCAAAAACGACATATTTTCTCGACGAGTTTGTCAGTTGATCTACGTGCCAATCATTTTCTGCAAAAATAATCATAATTAAATATCATTTAAGTACTAGATTGGGGTCATTCTGTAAGTTTTAACCTGAATTCGGCGCAGGGAAAGTAGGAGATAACTGATGTAACCTCCATTCATAATGAAATTCTTCGGTACGATTGTTCAGGTCTTCGGCCAGTGAATTATTCTGAGAACATTGAAATTTCAAGAGAGCCTCCACGACGAATTTATCCGTGCGGAGGTATTCAGTCGGTGATGTCGAGTCACTGGAGCTGTATACATGAACTAAGATATCAAACTGTTTTTTTGGAGGAATCTCATTATGTCTTGAATAGACTTACGCATATCTAAGTCTTGTCGTAGGCGTACATCCTAATTCTGGAGGAAACTCTGACGTAATAACAGTAAACTTTAGGTCTGAGTCATCCCCCGAGTTTGTTAATTGAACGGTTAAATTATACGTTCCGTTTAGGTAAATGTGGGGAAGCGCGTAAAATACCGAATTTTTACCTGGAAAAATATCAAACGCTGGAATATCATTTTTGATGACTTTTGGAGTAACTTTTCTAAGAATCTTACTGATTTTATAAACTCCAGCGAGCACTGGATGGTCATACTGAACACGGTGGAATGAAGACAAGCCCACGTCAAACTTCAGTCCGTCTCCTGTATCCACCCTGAATTCAGCCTCTTCTCCGGGCTCAATAGCTACTATAAAGTAAGCATATTCTCTTCCAGCTTTCGCCTCAAATGTAGCAACGTGGGCACTAGGATAGCCTGGAGAGTCTTGGGGTATTACGATAACGCTCCCCTTTAGTGTCTCACAACGAACTCCAGTATATCCGGTTGCGGAACAATCACAGGAATAAGTCCCCTTTCCAGGTTCTTCTGGATTTTTTCTTATACAAACGCCGTCGTTTAAGCAGGGCTTGCAGAAACTATATCTCGCGTGGGGGTTAAACTTTTTACACTCGTCGTCATTCTCGAGCTTACATAGATTCACAATTTCACAGCGTTCCCCCTCCATGTAGTACTTGTTACAGGTGCACTTCATGTTAGTGTTATCTACACGACTGCATATCCCTCCGTAGCCTTCCCCGTAGCCCAAGCAGTGTTTAGAATTTTTAGGGAGTAGACAAGGATTCACTTCGTCGCATTTACTCCCCGAGTAGCCCTTACTACATCGACAAGTGGGTACGGGGGGTCCAGTGGATGGTGGAGTTATTGGGGACAAACAAGTTCCATGCCCGTTGCAATGTGTTTGATCAGCGTTTTTGGCACTGCAAGGGTCATCAAACTCACAGTTTATCCCTACTTTCGAGCCATTACACTCGCAGGAGTAACGATCCTTTAATAAGCCAGTGGTCATGGTCTCCCAGTAGGGATGGCACTTTCCTCCATTTTGACAAAGTGGGGTAGAATAAGCTGTTCCTCCTTCGTTTATCGCGCAGGCGTTTCTTCTCTCACAGTTTGAGAAGACATAGCCAAAAGTGCAGTTACATTGGGAAATAAGGTTATTCCCTCCAGGAGTGGGGACACAAGTGCCCCGATTACTGCAATCCCTCGTAATCCATGTTCCCTCTTCATTCACAATTTTGCAAGGGTCTCGAACATTACAATCGGTGCCGGTGAATGGGGGGTTACACTCGCAGGTGCCTGTAGCATTGTTGCATACGCTTCGTTCAGAACAGGCTGGCGAACAATCGCTGAATACCAGTTTAAACGCTTGGAACAGCAGAACTGAGACGATTATCGGGATAATGACTCGTTTCAGCATTTTGAAACTCTTTCTGATTCTAAAACTTTCAGTATCACACGGAAAAGCTGAAGATAACTAAAATCCTAATTGCAGTTATTCTTATCAGTGCTTCAGATAGTAATATTACATCACAAGGTGACCTTCATGTATCCATGGGTTAAGTTATCTTAAAGAATGAATAAAGTCATTATCTCTATGCCTCATAATTCATCGTCATCCTCGATTGGATGTGATAGCATTTCGAATAATGCCTCCCACTTCCTAAACATTTCTTCACCTCAAAAAAATTATGCTTAAAAGGAAGAGGTCAGACTCTTATCATTATGATTCCTCCATAATGACTACTCACTAAAGTGAATGGGCCTTTTCATCAAAATTTCATCACCAAATGAGGATGACATCTCGAAACTATTGTATAAATTCCAACGAAATAATTAAGCAAACTCCATCCCTCCACATCACAGCAGTCTCCCAAGCCAAAAGAGGACAATGATACAAAGCTTAACCTCCTTTCAAAAGAATTACTTTAGTGCA
>JAANSQ010000895.1:0-18281 GCA_036850885.1 Lepidocyrtinus dapeste | reverse complement strand
GAGAAGAAACCTTCACTAAAATACAAGTCGGCTATACTCGGAAAATTCAATTGAAATTTAAAATCATAAAGCCCCATTTCATCATGTCAATGGAATTTGTAATTTTTCTCACAGTCACGCCCTTTCTCATATCATCATCCGAGATTTTTTGACGGTTATGGTTCCCTTCCCACTAGCAGTAAATGGACTGACAATGAGTGAGTGAATTATATTTATTCCAGCAGTAATATTAAGCCGTTACACTTCGGTATCCTTTGTGACTTTGACATTTTGTTCTGGTAATTTTGGAATTCATTAGAAATCATGAACGTAAAAAGGGGACAATGGCTTGGGCTCAGATTTCATCCCGCTTATTTCCCAAAGCACACCTGAATCTTTGAATGCTATGCTTGAATGAAAGAATGTAGGGGACTTTTTAGCTTCTTAAAATATCTAAAGCATCCGAAATTTTCACAGAGAGTTTATCAACGGAAAATTTCCTAAATTGTTTCTTTGCTCCCTCTCTTCGAGATGAACGTTTTATGTTTTATTGCTTTTGCAAAATCGTTTTCTGCTTAATCTAAGATTCGAGTCAAAAACGAAACAATTTTTATGTAATTTTGAACCAAAAATGAATTATAAAATTTATCAGGACTGTCTGGTATGTATAGTACGTAAGCTAATTATAGGAACATCAATACTAAATTAGCTTACAAAGGCAAAGTCCGACCGTTATAATTAAGTTTGGAGCCATGTAGTGTACTAAAATATTATGTTTATTTTTAGTTTATCAATTCGTTCATTATGTACATTATCATGAAGAATTTTAGGTGTTAAGGTCTAGTGTAAACTAATATGTATGTACTTTGGTTTTCATCTTCCTTGCAAAAGCCCTGCCAGATTGTAATATTGCACATGAATTAGCCATTCAGCATTGCAATTCTTAACTGCCTTGTCTAGTCTAGTCTGACTAAAAAAAGTTTAGGTTTCATTCTGCCGAATATCTCCAGCAACAAAAAGCTTTTTATAAATGTTCTTGTACTCATGTATACGGCCATCGTCTTTTTATGGAGAGACAAACGACTTATATAATGGAGTGCAAGCAAGTGTGGAGGCAAAAGGAATTTTTTTATTGCTCACGCTAGACTTTGCAGAGATATGAGTATAAACTATTATATACCCTAAGAAGCCAAGCCATATAAAGCAGACCAGCATCATTTTTTTCCAAAGCATCGAAGAAATGGCGTGGATGAGAAAATGGAACTGACTCGGACTTGGGTAAAAGTTTCTCTCGAAATGAATTTGTAAAGTCTAATGTATGGAGCATATTCTGATTGTGAGTTTAGTGCAGACACCACACCAAAGCCAAAACCAAACCAAAACCACACGTAGTAATCATTTTCTACCATCCTTTCCATTTTATTTTGAGTAAGTCAGAAAATAAAATCGCCTCAGGGCCATTCCATGCCGAGATAGCGTCGGTCGCGGTGGCTTGGTCAGTTTTGAGTTTTGAGTAGGAGCGAAAAAAAAAACGCTCGATATGAACGCAACTTAAAAAAGAGTTTCTTCTTGGAGCAGTCTTCCATGATCACGCCAAAGAAAAAGTGCTCATTCTACAAATTTTTCAGCTCTTGCTGGAATGACGTAAACTTAGGAAGGATTAATTCTGGAAGAATTTTTATTTGCATCATGGCCCAAGCTGTAAGGTATTCGTTTAGAGTAAAATCTTTAAGTTAAATATATATTTGTGGAGGGATAATTGTCATTAAAACTCAAAAGCATTTTGTAGTATTATACAGGATTCTCTGTTTCTTGTCATTTTCAGCTCCGGAGCATGTACGAGTGTGGGAAAAAGTTTTTTAACATTTTGTTGGGTTTGGATTGCTATTTTCTCTGAGAAGCATCATGCTTTTGGGTAGCCTAATACTCCGGAATTTAATTTGATGCATCCATATCAAAATGGTATTGAATGGGCTCAATGTGCGGAACGTGCTTTGCTGGTTTTTCTGCTATCTGCTTGAACCACTTGTTGCCGGTTTAGCTGTTGCAGGAAGGTTGGATTGGATCATATCATATCATCATCATGGACGATACATAGAGGAGCATCCTCACACTCAGGATATTCCCATAGCGATACCTCCACATTGAGAACATAGCGTGGCATGGACCAAGAAGGGTGCTTTTTTCGCCGCCGCCACGCCTGAGGGGATAAAAAGCCATTGGCACCGGCTTACATCTTTTACACTTGAGCTCCACGTCTTACGTAACTTACCTCACTCTTCTCTTCTCCACTGTTCTCATCCGAAGGAAAAAAATGTTGTTGAAGGTAAAGGCGGATACAGACTCAAGAGAATCTCCCTCCGAAAAATAAGAATTTCGTGAAAGTCCTCAATAGTTGATCGGCTCAGTTACACTTTTTACTTTGAACTTGGTGCACGTCCAAAAAATCCCGAGAAACTTTGACATCCAAGACGCCGCCTGTCACCACCACCTACTACCTACCAACTTCAGAGTGATAGTGCATTCTACAGCAAAACTAGGCTCTTACGTCAAAATATGGTAAGAAAATAAATATTTGATTATCTAACATTCTTTTTCCTCTTTCTTTCGCACTCTCGAAAAATCATAAAAACGCTTTTCGGTTTGGTATTGACTTTGTCTTTATTTGAGTCATTCAAAGAAAAAAATATTTCTTGCATTATTCATTCTTCTGTGATTTGTGTTCTTTAGTCATTTGAGATTTTAAGGATTCATGTAATCCCATTTCATGTATGAATGCAAATGTTGGGATTGTGTACAAAGCAAAGTTTAGCTTTGAATCATTAACCTGCAGATTACATCATATCGCTTTCTCTATACACAGCTATTCATATATGGTAATGGTATTGGCACCATCCAAAAAATAACTTTTAATCGGATTTCATCAAGCTATCAAGCGGATGTAAATCGTATGTGTGTAGGTATTGTCCACATCAATATTCACTTGATTTAGTTAAATCTTTAATTCCTGTCTGTGATCGTCTCTGTACATGTTCAATTCTCTTATCGGCTCTTTGTGATAAGCAAATCATTTTCTTGATAGGATCATAATATAAATGGTTGCTGATGCAGATAGCATTTATTTTTAATCTGTAAACGCACTTTAAGCTCTCTCAAGGAGCTTATCTCTTCTTTACCGTTTTTATATACCTAATCACATCAGGACATTCATTTTAATCTAGTTGAATTTAAAAATTTTACGCGTGATGCTAATTTTTTTATACGAACTGTTTACATGGTTTTCATACCAGTACTAGACATTCATACGAATGGTAAACAGACGCTATATTTTCATGGGACGCTAAAGGAAACGGCGTGTACAACTTTCTTTTATAATTGCCTCATGATTAGCATACTGTTTCCGGCAGAAAATATATATTTTTTCTCTGCTTGTTGTTACACTCTGAACAAATTAAACATTTTGCAGAGAGAACGGAAAGTTCATGGAAAAGTGCAAGTGTGCAACTATAAAAATATATTCTTGGAGAAAAAGCAACAGTTTGCGAACGGATGTTCCCATATAGGTTGATTTTTCACAGCAGATGGCTTTCTCAGAAAAAAGTAGCGTCTTCTTGTCCAAAGTGGTAACCATGAGATATGTTATTTGAAGCTATTCATTTTAAGCTTTACCGAAGCAAGCTAAAAATAGGTAGAGTCTCTAATCATACCGAGTCAAGCAAGACAAACAACAGAAATTTTTTTTCTCCATTTTTCTTTGTCTTCCTCATTTTTTTCGTTTTACTTATTCGCAAAGGTCCTTGCTTTACTAACTGTAACAATGCAAGCCAAAGCGAAGCCAAGCCAGAAAGCATTTTAGTTCCGCGTCCGCGTGCAAAGAGTTTCTCAACGGCTAAAAAAAGCCGGTAGGGTAGGAAGATTCAGGGCATTCTGTAATCACCAAAGTTACCTGTATTTTTCTTAAGATGACACACCTGGATCTTTCTGTAGAAAAAGATGCTGTAAAGCTTGATCCCGCGTTTTTCCCGTGAATAGAGAAGGGATCGTGGAGCTACCTATTATCATTCTCTTGGGAATCAGGGTACAATAGGATATTCACCCTCTTTCATCCTATGTTACAGATTATTTTAATAGTTTCTTCCCAGGAAATCACTATTTTTACCTTAAGTAACGGACAAACAAACTGTCATAATGAGTGAGAAAAAAATATGCGATGCATTTGGTACCTAGAATCCCCTCAACTTACCTTTTCCTTTTGGATATAATTATCCTCAAAAATATAGTTTAGGGTCCAGGAAAAATCATTTATATCTTGTGGAATTCTCTGGAGGGTAAAATGCTGAACATCAAAAGAAATATGTAGTTGAACAAGTTAACATAATCGTTTTTATGAAAAAGGGTAGGGACATTATCTATTCTTCAAGGGGAACCGAACCGATCATCAAGTAAAAAAGATCTTGATTTTTGTCCGTTAAGTCATTAGAAAGCCGTGGGATAGGAAAAAAGGTAAAACATCTTAAATTTTGAAAAAGAGATTCTGACAATGACTTAGATATTTTTTTTAGGTTAGCTTGTTGATTAGTTCAATAGAAAGAAGAAAAAAGGTATGCAACATGGCTGGACAAATGGAGAATTCACCTGGATAATGTAGACATAGGGGTAGATTCGTGGAGATAAAAGGAGAGGGACGTGGTAAAATACCCTCTCGGCGAGAAGCAAGCAAGCCCAAAAGAAAACCATGCATAAATTCATTTTTTACTTATATCTAGCGGAGAATTTAGGTACCTATTTTTTTTCTTCTAAAGCGCGTGTATACTTATGGAACGTAAAATAAGAAAAGAGGATTAATCAAGGTACCTCTTTGCCTACCCAGGTATACCACACGCTTACTTTAATATGGAAAGGGATGGAGAAGAAATTCTGAAGAAAAGGTATATTGTCGGTTAGGACAAGGTGGGAGAATTGTGTAGAATGGAGAGGGGTGGCTACACTAGTTCAATCAGTCTTCCCCCTTCTTTATTTTTTTTCTTCATCGCATCGTTTCGTTGGCAAGTTTAAGAAAAAAAAGTAGGCTTTACAATTTTACTTACAAACAATAAAGAAAAAAAAAGTTCAAGCAATAAAATTCATTCGTTTGCCATTCCATCTAAAAAAGAACGGCTGGTTTGCTAGTTTAAGTTGTTTTTTGCCCGTTTCTTTTTTCTCATTTTCTTCTTCAATGTATGCCCATATTCTTCAAGTTATTAAAACAAGTAAGGTTTCGCGAAGCTTAAGGTTTTCAAGAAAAACAAGCAATTGAGAGAGACCAAGATAGATATTGTATTCTCTTGTAAAATGGAAAATGGACACGAAAATTAGAATTATTCAGGAGTACAGGTATAGGTTTGATAATAGGTACCTAAGGTAAAACAAAGTAGTAATTTTTTGGAGTCTCATTTTAACATATATGCATGGGCATTTCCCTCAAAAAAATAGATAATAAACAGGGACTATTGTTTGTCAGTCTGGAGATATTAAAATATGCTGAATTATTCATTTCGATTGAGTTCCCTACCTGTGGGAACATGTAGGAATACTCTAAACCATATTTTTTTCTGTTGACAAAAGTTCATAAAGTACAGAATGTTTAATGCCATTAGGTATTCAGATGCATAGACTTCATAAAAATTTTTATTCTGTTACATTGTATTTGCATTGGGACAACAAAAAAAGCTTCATATCAACATTCCCATCGCTTACTAACGTTGTTGTAAAAATCTGATAAAATGGAATTCATAACGTAAAGATGAAAATAGACTAGGGTTCAGTTTCACAGTTTTCATTACAATATATTTTTTTTCTCTGTGTTTCTTCACAAAACAGTGTACTGAAAGACGGATATGTTTCAGTAAACCAAAGAAGGAAAAATGAGTGAAAAATGTTGATTAGAGTGTATGATGATGATGATACTTAGTATTGCCTCTCGGCATTACATGTACATACATACAATAACTTTCGTACCGGTGGCCTATTCAACTTATACTGTTTAAAATTTTCAGAACTACCTATTCCACGGCGAATGTAACTTGTTGCTTCGAAAATGCCTGTTGCACGCCATAATGAATCTCTCCAGTATTACTTATAGGAGTATATAGCATGGACTATGTAGGCATTTTCATTTTTCCAACAATAAAAAATACTTAAAAAAGAGTCACGATGTATAATCTAGATAGGGGAAATATTTTTAAGCTTGTTCATTTTTTTTAGAGTGATATGCTTTTATTCTCTGCTACATCATCTCTGGTTCCTCTCTTCATAAGGTTTTCATTGTGTCGTACAGTTAGTTAATATCAGCCTGTTGAATGTAATGCTTTTAAAGGTGCTTCAATATTCAGGATTTAGGAGGGATAAAGACCATATTTTATTTCATTCTCCCCTATTTCCCTACTGCAAATGCATATTAGCGTGATATAAGTTTAGTGTGTAAGGGTACGGAGGTCTCTCTCAGAGAGACACATAGCGCCAGTGGAAAAAGGAGCGACCAACCTAAGATGATGGACGATTCGACCACGCTCAATTTTTTTCAAATGCGAAAACCACTCTAGACTAAAAGCCCAAGAAGAAATGGAAAGATTACATGTAGATAGAAAATCCAACTTTTGATGAATAGGTTTGGTTGGTTAATGCAACGAGACAGAAGAGAGGAAAAAAATCATCGTTGAAGTAAACGCTGAAATACTTGTACATACATGGTATCACAGAGAGAGAGAGAGGGAGAAGAGGGGTCATTTTTATATAGGCATTAAAATTTTTTCTGAGGAATTGTTAATGTAGGCACATAAAAATATATTTTATGTTGGGCATTGGATGAGAGATGCTTAGTACATGAGATCATACAAGTATAGAATGTAATGTGTCTGGTAATATAATTCTAGTTAAAAATGTTTTTTTTTCTTTGAGGGAAGAGCATAATAAAACTGTATAAAGTATAGGGAGCAGCTTCTACGAATATGTAACTCGAATTGTATGGGCGAAGATAAAAGTTTAACAAACTATAAGAACTTGACAATAAAGCGTAGAGGCAAACCGCTGAAATAAAAACTATGTTCTGTAGTTAACGTACTCTGAGAGTTGAATATATTGTATAATATTTTTTGGAGGCTTTAGAAAAAAAAGCAGAGGGAGTTTAGGGAATGAGTAACATACGTAGATAGAGCAGAAAGAGCATTGTTAACCTCTGTATGGCTCGTTCACCCGTCTTTGTATCGTGATGATGATGTGACGAGGAGAGAGAATATGGCTTGCTTTTTTTCTCTCTTTTGGTGGTGGAAAAAAGGAATTGTTTAAGAGAGAGGGTTGACTTGAAACTAGGCATTTATTTTTTTTTATATGGCAGTGGTAAGTAATGAGGATGGTAGTACACGCAAGAGATTACAAGCTTGGGGTTAGTTTTGCCTGCAGCAACTTGCCACATATTTTTGGTGAAGAGATATTTTGTGGAGTGAAGCTTTTTCTTCTCGGTGGCTTGCTTTGAGTCAGTTCAGTACATGAGAGGATGATGGAAGCGTTAGTTTCGCGTTTCCCGTCCTAGTTCCCATTCTTGAGTAATTGTTGCTCGTCATCATCATCGCCATAAGCCTCTGAACTGAAGTCGTCATCATCTAAAAAAAAGTATTATACCTAAGAAAAACTCTATCTTTTTTCTAGTGGTTAATTATATCGAAAAATATTTATTTTAAATAGTGTCTCAAGCAGTGCTATAGTATCTGTCATACAGTATTTAATTTAAGGATACTCTCTCTCCCCCTCTTGAGTCTTCAATGAAGTCTAGTTGTCAGACAAAATTTTCCCCTTTTTTGATTCACTGCATACGCAAGGCATTGAAATGATCTCATTTTATATATCGCTTCAATCTACTTAAGATAAGAAGGAGGCTGAAGGAGGAGAAGACAGTTGCGACTGATTTGTGAGATGTGCAACTTCCTCTAGGATTTCTCTATAGCTTTCAAAGTCGCAGCATTGTTAGCTTTTGTTCTGTAGTGTATTACACGGTAATTTTTTTTTATGTTAAAGGAAGGAAGTTTTGCGATGTAGGATTGTCATCATTAGCGCACATGCATTAAAATACCAACGCATACTTACGCGGTAGCATAGTAAAGTCAACATGTCAATCTGATATAACAGTATTTTTCTTCAAGTTTTGTGAAAGTATTTTTTTCTTACAAAATTTAAAAATGTAGAATAATCACAGACAGGTTAGAGGGGTAATAGGAAAATGTGTGTTCAAACAATTAGAATCTCTTTTCTTATCTAAATAAACTTTATTATTTTGGAAAGGTCTAGGGAGTGCAGTGAGTTTTTTTTAATAAAATTAATTCCGTGCATGTTAGAAATTATATACATAAAATATTTAAGGAGTGAAAGATAACTCCAGGGAAGAAAAAATGCATGAGGAAGATGATCTGAGTGATGTCGATCCAGACACAGTTTTAGGAAGGGTTCGGGATAGTAAGTAAAGTTTTTACATCAACTGGACTAAATAGATTTCCATGTAAATGCAACGATCCGAAACAGTAGTACGAAGAGAGAATGCATACTAACTAAAAAATTACACGCATCACTATTTTTTCAGTCAGGCGCAAATGGGCGGTTCAAGAGGATGAGGCGTTGGCCTATAGGTTGCAAGACGAAGAGAGTAAGTTATATTTTTTCCAGTGAATGAAAATTTATCGTATAAACTCATCAATGAATCAAATTAGTACTTGGAATTTGATGAAGTGGCATAATTTTTACGGGCATACGTACATAAAAATTTATTCCTTGTACGCTTCTCGCTTTTCTGCTTGGTTCTTTCTGTACGGAAATTTTTTTTTGGAAATGGTTGGATTCCGCCATGATTCATTTGTCCTTGTCATTACAGTTGCACAGCATTATAGCTCCAACCGTACCAGAAATGCTATTGTTCGGGAGGATGCTCCAAGGGCTAGGGAGGCTCAGAGACAGGAAGAGCTTCAGGCTTTGGAGGAACGGTTGAGACACTTGAGTGTGTTACAGAAACAGTAAGTAAATATTTTAGTGACTAGGTAACTTTTCATTACATTATTCGCATTAAATTATACGGAGCAATTTTTCTCTAAAGAGCCGAGGAAGATGCTAGAGTGGCCAAACTGCTCGCATCGAAAGATGTGGAAAAGCAAGCTAAAAAGCAGTCCCAATCTAATGGGAAAGCTGAGAAAAGCTTACCGGCTAGTGCAATCTCCCCAGAACTGATGCAACAAGTTGCTAGGGAAGTAATTGTTTCCCGCGAGTCTAAGCACAAGTCCACACCCTTGCTTGGCGCATCTTCAGAGCCTGGTCCTTCCCGTACGTGTTACGCAAGTGGCAGCTCGGAGTCGGAGGAGTTTACAGAGGAGGACTTGAGAAAAGTTCAGGAAGAAAGAGATGCGGTGAGTAAAACAATTACAGCTCATTCAATTTTTTTTCAGGATAAAAACTCCAACAATCGGATGACGCATTCCAGATGCAATATGCTCCTCACAGAGGCACAGATTCGATTACCGGGTGTCTATTTAGTGCGTGTGTTATTATATCATGACTAGATACTCACTCGGTCATCAATCTGATGCAACGTCATCGGTGAGCGCATCAAGAAGGAAGGAGAAAATTACGTAAATTATTTAGACTCACGGACAGCGCGGAGATTTGCCTTAATTTATTTCATTAAGATTTAGCATATTTATGGAATCTAGATGAGATGCTTTTTGTTACAGGCAGTTGCAAGGGCGTTGCAAGAGGAGTTGGATAGAGTGGAAAAAGACAAGATACTAGCTTTAGAGGCTCAAGATAGAGAGCTAGCAAAGATGCTACATGATAAGGTAAAGAATGCGTAGGGAGATGAATGACACTTTAAAGGAAATATCGTGGAGTTGGAAAAGTCATAAATTCTTTCATAAAAATTTAATAGGAGAAGGCACGTTACCGTCGAGCGAAAGAGAAGGCTAGGCTGAAAGCAGAAGCTTTGGCCATGGCAGAAAGAGGGGAAACTCCAGACAGTCTCGGTGAAGGTGTTAGAGTGGCCAGTCGCAATTCAACTTCATCAGAGAGATCCGTAAGATCTACGGAACCGCCAGCACCGAGGCTTCCAGAGAAGCTCAGAGCTCCAACCGGAGATCAAATTGGATTTAGGGCTAGTCCAAAGCCTCTCCCTCCACACCCTCCTAACACAGAATTGAGTGGGTTAGCTTCTCCAGAGCAAAGAATAGATCTGCAGAGAATGTCTCTAGACCCTGTTCCTCCTTATATGCCTATACACGGATATAACAGTCCAAAAAGAAACAAGTAGAGTAGAATCTCTCAAAATGCTCAATATTTAGTTACTTAATTGAAACCAAAGTCAAAGTATCGTTTAAAGTATTATATCGCTATATCGAAATTATTATTATTTTTATTTGGTTAGACAGACAGCTAAATCGTTTTACACACGCTATGCATTTTTAATTTTGCGACAAAAATATTTTAATTTGATGAAGCCTTTTATTATGAAACTACTTAAATATCTCCAAGTCTGAAGTGAAGTAAGATATATTATGTGATACATGCCTAAAAATACTTTTATTACTTTTATACACTGAAACAAATTCATCTATTCAATAAAATGTCACAAAGCGGTTAACAAGAAATTCAAAACTCATCAACAAAATTATTATGCATAAATGATAATATTTGCTAATCACCTTTCATAAATAAAGCATAAGGTAATTAATAATTAAAAATTTTCAAAATGATGCTGGAAAATGGAGCTTTTGACTTCATCGGATGAACTCAAGGTTTTACATGCTTCGTCCACATTCTTTGTCATGGTAAAAGGTCCACAACTGAACACGCCAAACTTTTTTACCTGTTGGAGGTTGGAGCATATAAATAAATGTTTCATGGAATGCATTTGAAATTTTGAAAACCAATCTGAAATTTTGAAGAACTCACGGTAGGATGTATTTTCACAAGGGATTTAAAAATGGAGGTGAAATTAGGTCGTCCAAAGTGAGTGACAGATCGTAGTCCGGTGAATAAAGACTTGTTGCTAACTCTTTGGAAATGACGTTCACACATATACTGTGAATGGAAGCCATGAAAGGTTCTCAGAATATAAATTTATTCTTGCATTAGCATACGGTTGATAAAATTTCTTAGGAAAAAATATTACCAGAAGGACGGTACGCATGTCAAACTTTTGATAGGCTTGGGTAATGAAGAGATGAACAGCGATGATTTGACAGTTCTCAACCTCCCTGGATTTTTAAATTTTACACATTCATAATCTGATGCATTTGATGGGCTGAATAAAAAATCTACCTGATTATATCCACCAGCCATTCAAATTGCTTTTGAGTTCTGGTGACCCAAATAAAATAAATCTTTTTGCAATTCCTGGGATTTTGGTTGGCAGCAACATCTGCAAATCACGACGGATTGAAAGTTTTCCTACGTCAACGCAGTAAAAAAATAAAATTTTAAGAATGAATCTGACCTTTTAAGATGCTTGCGAACGGGGTAACCCCGATTCCTCCTCCGATTAAGACGGACACTTCATAACGCCACCAATCTTGGTGCCCTTCTCCTGTTTCCAAGAAACAATCAAAACATTATATTCTCTTTCTCTCAGGTTGATTTCTCTTAAAATCAAAATTATATCAATAAAATAATTAGTTACCGTAGGGTCCATCTAAGAAAAGTTTTGGGAGTGGCTTTTGTACTCTATAAAAGAATTTTTACACTTTCATTTGAGTGGGTACGATACAATTTGAAATTTAGGTTCCTACCGATCATATAGTTGTCTTATATTTGCAGTGAAAGGTCCAACAGCTCGTATGTGTAGGGTCAAGTGAGGTTCATGCGGAGCCGAGGAAAGAGTAAATGGATGAAATTCGTTGGAATTTAGGGCCAAGCAGGCTATTCGCACCCACTGTCCAGACTTATACTCAAATCCCACAGGTCTCGCGAATATAAGTTTTGTCACATCTATTTTGTAAGGAAAACAAACCAGCAAGTCAATAAGCAAATATAATTTTTCCTGAATATTCGGTAAAAATATAGAATAATTTTTACTGGAAGGCAATATCTTGGCATCGAGTACAGGTATCTCTACTTTCTTTCTTCCAACGGTGATTAATTTATCAACGGTGAAAATAACCAAAGGTCCCACCAGGAAAAGTCCAAACAAGGGATCTTGAACTAGCCTCCCGGAGCCATGGAGAAGCATCAGAATATACCACCTGGAAATAAAAAAAAATCGTTTTAATTTTTTATTCAGGAGATTTGACTACAATTGAAATTACACAGGATAGGTAGCATGAGTAGCCCAAAATATCCGGAATGCATTGGCCCTCGCATAAGACGTTGCAAAAGTGTGTATAAGTGCCCCATGAATAACAAGAAGTATCCCAGTTATTCCAGTGATAGTTCCAAAAGCCCAGTAGTGAAACTTGGGCAACACGTGCGTACTAAAATGAAAATACATAATTCATGCTCAAATATCAACTATCTGCTTTCCACTGAAAATCCATTTAATAGTTTAAAATAAACTAACGGCCTGAAATAGTCTCGAAAGAGACAAGACAAGTCGGCGGCAGTTTGTGTTGAAATATGGTAAAAATTTATTCCATGTCCAACGATGTGAAGCAAAGAGGACAGCAATCCCAAAATAGCAATGTATCTATGCATCGTGAGGAAGCTATCAAAAGGAATGAAGCGATGAAGAAATGTTTCACGCATGTAGGTTATTGAGTTCCGACACATTGTTAAAAGAAGGGTTGCGTAGGCAAACATCATTGCTGAAGCCGCACCCCGAGTGATTGACACTCCGTATCTAAAAATTTATTAAACGGTTAAACATCACCTTCAATTTGTTCCTTTATTTAACTGGGGCGACTGGAGACTTCCCAAAGTTGTAACTAAATAGTCTTAATTTTATTTTACCCAGCAATATGTCTCAAACCTCCATGTTCGCTCTCCACAGAATAGACTATAAGACAGAGGAAATCTTCACCGGTACAACGAGACAGCGCTAGTGCTAATTAATCGGAATTAATTATCTTACCATAAGCTCGTTCTGCAAAAACAGCCAAGAATACCAAAGTGTACAAAATGCCCCAAAATATTTGTAACTTGTAAAGTTCAGTCCACTTGGAGAAGGCGCTTTGTTGACGATCAGTTGTAATAGTGACTTCCACATCTTGTAGCTCTCCCCAAGAACTACTTGCTTCGACCTCAGGTGCCTCCCTATAAAATCAACCCTGTATAAACCCTGTATGTGAAAACATGTAAAAAAAATTAAAGCAAAGTCAACTCATTAATTCCCTACCCTCCGTATAAACTCAAGACGGTTGACCTAGCCGAGTCAATGTAACTTTGCCTAGAGCCTTTCATCGTTTCAGGGGGAAGTTGAAGTCCCGTGAAGTTTAGGTTCGCATATCCAAGAGTTTTTTTGTTATCCGGGTGGGACATTAAGTCTTGAAAGTTTTGAAACGTTACTCTAGACTAAAGGAATTGTATAATTTTTTACATAAATTGTAATGAGAGCTTATAACACAGGCAATTTCATATCTGATTTTTAAAGAGCTGGCATAACTTACATCCCTTTTCAACCCACACTGTTCCATCATGCCCCTCACAGCGGTTTCCACTTCATCGTTGTTCACGTCATATCGCGAAGCTTCGACTAGAGATCGTATCATGGTTTTAAACTGAAAGTAATTTTCCCATTTTAGTCTATTTTCATCCACTCGTTCATTCTGCATCTTACTTAAATTTTGAAAACCTCTTCCGCTGACAATTCCCCCGTACGGGAAATATCGTACATGTCAAACATTAGTTTCATTTTATCCTCAGCACTGCCTTTAGCGAAGATTATGAGCATGTCCAAAAACTCACGGAAGCTAATGAACCCGTTGTTATCTCTATCGACTAAATTGAACATCTGAAGCGAACATAGTAAGAGTGTGAAAAAATGTGTAAATTACTTTTGAGCGATGACAGATTACAAACAGTTTAGAGTTTACCCTATCAACAAACGTTGAACTTGACTGCATTCCCAACGCATCCGCAAACTCCGCTTGAGTTAACTCTGTACGGATCACTTCTTTAATGGTTTTTGCATCCAGTAGTTTCTCCTTTCCTTGGGGTTGCTCGATTCGAAATGCATGGGCAAACACTACTTTGAAAAATGTTTCAAGTCTGGCAATCCTATCATCTCTGGAAGTGACTGAGGACATAATCTGACGTAGACTGCTTTGCTGTTCATTTATTGTTACTCCGCTTCCGAGTCTAAAAATGAGGGATAATTTGTCTGCATGATTTTTGGAAAGAAGTTTGCGGATGCATAAGGATTCTTAACTTTCAACGCTCACTTTTGTTGGAAACTGGTGTAAAATGAATCCCTCAGAAAAACACTCCCAAACTCCAGGACACAGTCGTACTCGTTTGAGTTCTTAAGGATGAAATGCTTACCATCCGTGACTAAAATGATATCCAAGTACATCTTTTTAGAAAGATCTATACTTCGCAGAAGATTTCCCGCATGATCTCGTATTTCCAAGAATTTTTTTTCGTCGTTGAATATCAAGGCGACTGCGCGATAAGGCTTATGGCGCCCTACCCATTCCCTTGCTAAGAAAAAACAAAAAATGTTTTTACTTGCAATGAAATCGTAAATTTTAAAAAATTTAATATTTTGATTAATTACAATTACAGATACCTAAAGAAGGATTTGATTTTACTCCTGCTATTCTCAAGGACGTTCTAACTTTAGTTTGAAGTCTTAGCAAAGCTTTGTGTTTGTGCTTTTGACGATAAGAAGCCGTTAACGGTACCAGAGAGGCAATACCTTTAGTGATTGTATTTTTTGAGATTATCAATCCGTAAAATTGAGATTGGAAGATTAATTTGTTAACTTGACCGATTTACCAATTATGAGGAGAAAAATTGATGAAAAACTCAAAATAAATGATATTTGACTCCCACTAAAATAGTCATAATGTCGTACTCCAGTGCAGTCGCATGGGGGGACCGGCTGGGATTCTGAATGCATCTTGAATTGAATTATGCGTTAAAATTATATTCTGCTACAAATACTTTGAAACAAATTGTCTTACTTGAGGAAATTGATAACACGTAACGTTTTTATAATTCGTTTCGTCTCGATCATACTTCAGACAATCTCTGGAGATCCAGTGGACGTTGTCAACACAATTCAGAGGATTGGACTCTAAGTTCAAAGAATGTAAATCTACAGGGCATACCTTACTTGAGGTCGACTTGTGGGTTTATGAACTTACCTTCTCCATTCTCATTGTTTGGCAATCGAAACGGGTTTCTTTGAATATCCTCTTCTGTCATTTTGGTTACACTAACGATAAGGTCAAACACATCGAGAGCCTTGATTCGATCGATTTGGTTCGGCGTAAAGCGTCTAAAATCATCAATATGAAAATTGCCAAAAAAAATATCCATCTTTGGTTTCTGAATGCGTTATTCAGCAAAGTAAGCTTGGAGTTGGAACAAAGGAATTACGGTTTTTTCCATTTGGTGTTTTCAAACCAGAACCTATCTGCATTTCTAATCCTAGTGAATTGGTCCTTTATAATAGCTCTGAACAAAGGCCCTGGTCTGTAGCTTGTCTCAAGTATCCCCCCGGTCCAAACGTCAATGTTGCTCCACTTTTCAGTACCATTCATTTCATGAATCTCTTCTAGTTTTCGTATTATTTCGATGGGAGTATGTGTCCCAGTTTCTCTCTTGTAATCATCTACAGACTTGATTCGTTTGAGACCAAATGCTTCTCTGGCTGTATTATAATCTGGAGTGCCATGATCTCTGCCCCGCTGGATGTTGACAGCCATTAAATCCCTTCTAGAAAATTCCAGCGGTCCAAAAACTTGCCCACGCAAATCTTCGACAATCATGTTATCTTCTCTTTCCGCTGCTTGAGATGCCATACCCTGAAGAGTGTTACCATTAGTCGTTAAGCCCTGCTGAAAAAAAATAGGGACGGGATCTTACCATAAGGAGGAAATCAATGTCCGCCACTTCGTTGTTAATATCTAAACAACTAGAGGAATTAAGCTTCATTTCCAAAGGTTCCTAAAACAAATTTGAGGGAATTTACGAAGCTGAATACTCTCTGAAAGTCAAGTTTCAATGTTTGATTTTGGGACTTACCTGTGGTCTCCAAAAAATATTACAAGTGCGAACAATGTTTTGGGACGATTTTTTTGCCATTCTTGTTTTAGCATGTTTGCAAGTTGGACCACCATCAAATGGCATTGGTTTGCATCCGCCACAAGCAAAGTCCCTAAGATAAGCTCCGGGAGTTACCAATGTATGCCCAAATCTCATTGCGGCTGTTTGAAAGAATTGCTCAATTTGAGGATCAACGCTAGGATCGTATCCCTTGTATTCATCCAAACCCTCCCCCAGCCACTCAGGTAACCATCTGTATACAACTATGTGTTGATAAGTCCCTATCACCCATTTCCTTGCTTCCTGAATTCATTAAAATATCAAACTCCAGATTTGTTAAATACGAGCATGATTGGTAAAATATTTTAAAATTAAACCTGGAAAATCCTTTCCCCACTCCACCGTGGTCTAGTTTTATGGAGGTAGGTCGCTATTGCATTATGCCAGCGAAATAATACCACCCCGAATGATAGCAAAAATGCATTCTCATTTCCTCGAGGATTTCCGAGAACTATTTTATTCAAAAATTTAAATCATAAAGACCATACTTACTTCAATATTTAGTTCAAAATCTGCCAGTCTACTTATTACCGAAAAAACGATTAACGTTTGCAGTTTCATGATGTTTAATCCATCTGTCATGAAAAGCAGGGGGTGGAGGGTTTGCCATGGGGAGTCGTAATGTATTACGCGCTGGAAAAAGACCGTATTCATCTTCCCACGCAAGTAAGCCGTGTTCCGCTAAGGACTTGTTGGGAAATGTACGAAGCACGTCGGCCCAACCTTTTGCAGTTCCGTAGACTAACCCTCCGTCAATCCATGGAGTAATTTCATTGAGCTTTGAAATAATTTACTAATAAGTAAATCCACGACGAGGAAGACATTTAAATACCATGAAATGTGCCTATTTTCACTTACCTGCTGGCGAGGATTGCCAGGAGATTGTCCAGTACTCTGAGACCATCGTGACCTTAATAAAGGCATAGCCTTCTTTTTTGTTTTACTCAGTTCCTGATTTTCCAGTATTTCAATGTTAAAATATTCTGGAGGACAACCAGGCCTCTGCGCATCCAATATTTCCTCGACTACTTGCTGACCAAAAAACACGAGAAAAGCAGTTTTACCAGTTTTGGAGGCACACGCCTCTTCACCATTTTCCCCACAAGCTGGACGCCTTGCCATAAGCTCTTGACTTGGGATGAAAGGATTGATTCTGTTCTTTGTTGCTGGTTTGTACACTCCGTCATCGTAGACTGGAGGGACTCTCCGAAGTAGTGGAGTATCTTTGTAATTAATTACAAATATTAAATGAATAAAATGTTCCTGTTTCCTTTTCAGGGTAGAATGGGATGCACATTCGCAACTAACCTACAGCTCCTAAGTCAACCTTGAATAAGTTATTAAAAAATCCGTCAAAAGTTTGATATTCAACTAGAGGGTCATCCTTAACCACTTTTTCACAGGATCCAGTAGAATGCAAGCAGCCATCGATGAGCCATGAAATTAGATCCATTTTATCCTTCATATTCCTCCCTTTTATCCAACCTTCTCTGGAGGGTTCCGGCTTACCCACCCCTGGAGTTGATTCGCTTACAGTCATAGGTGAAGGAAACCTGTCGGAGTTAAACCCAGGCCACATTTCTCCAGGAAGCTGTGCTTCCTCCGAGGCCGCGTTGTATGCTTGAATTTTATCAGAGTGTGCCATTCACCGAATCATTTTAAGATTTCAATTCTTCATAAATTTTATGAAACTTACGAGGCCATTTTCGCTGTTGGGATAAAGTAAGACCAAAACACAACCACAGTATAACAAACGTATGCATTTTTACTAAAACTCAGACCTACACTAGGCTCAATCCTACCTAAAACTGAGCATAATTGAAGTCTCGATTTAAATATAAATAGTCATGCAAAGTTCCAAAAAGGAAGCCATATCATCCGGTCTTGTGGTTTTAACCATTCCTTCATCATGAGTTTGTTTGGTATCAGTGACATTTTCGAACAAGGTGTTTTATGCGAACTTTTTTCACGAGTGAGGGAGTGGGTCATTTTGAAGGAAAATTATAAAACGGGATTGGTTAGTCTGAGTT
>JAANSQ010000894.1:0-18291 GCA_036850885.1 Lepidocyrtinus dapeste | reverse complement strand
TTTTTTAGCTTCTTCTTGGTCAAGACTAGTGAAATTGATGGGGAAATGTCTTGGCCAACGCGTGATCCTGTGTTTATGATGAACGAGCTTAGAATAAAAATCTTGGTGCAGTGTGTGCCTTACATGTTCTCAGTTGGAGTCTTGGAGATTTTAGGAGGCGAATAAAATGCTACACTTGACATTTCTCTTGTTCCCCTTCATAGAGAAATGTAATGAAGGACGAAAAGCAATAATTTTCTTTAGCTGACCTCACATGTCCAACGGAAGAAATCAAAGTGTCAGAGTGAAAGCGTGACTCTTGTCTACTTACGTCGGAGAAAATATGAAGAGTAGAGACTCGCAAGAGCTTTTAGACTAGTTTCTCCGTAAATTTTGTAAAGAGCAAGAGATATCTCGGAAGCAGATCCAATTTGTTGAATGTCTCTGTCTTGATAAATGTCGTCATCTTGTTTAATGCAAAACAAAAAGGATGGGATGATGTAACCAAGTCAAGGCTACAGCTAAAATAACTACCACTATCCTTCACTCTGATGAAGTGCGCAAAAGGGACAAAAGGTGTATTTGTAAAGACCTTGAGCCTGGAGTGATATTCAAGCTGTAATAGATTGAACAGAGTATTTTTAGAAACTTCCAATGTCAGTCTGTATCAGTAATTTTCCATTTGGAGTTTGGAGTGGGTGGCTAAATGAGATTCAAAGATTTTCCTCCTTCTGATGATCATATTTAATGCTGCTTTTGATTCCAATGCTCCACTGAAGTAAAAGCTTTGAAAGTATTTATAAAAATAGAGTGGAAAATTAGATAACTTTTGGTGTTTTCTGTTTTGTTCCTTTGATGTTATGCCGTGCTCATGCAAACTTAAAGTTGTTTGTTTGTATTTCACGAAGAAAATTACGTTTTACGTTTTCTCCAGTAGCTCTCTGCTCACGTCCCAAACGGCTCTAGTTTACTCAAAGACTTACTTTCACACTTGGTTCGTTCTATTTACTAAATTAGTATTAGTTCTACATGCATATCATCCCATTTATCTGAAAATATGCGGAACAATAACCAACAACGTGTCCTCTAAAGTTATAGTTATGAATATGACCCAGTCTGACTAAAACTACCTCGTAACTCATAATTTTAATGACTGATGTTCCAACAGAACTGCTGGAAAAATTGCGATGCATCCGTGTTTATCTCTTTGTGTTGGCATTTACATTCATGATGCTTGATAATGACGGCAAAAATTAATGAACATTTGCTTTTACTCCTACCTTCATTTCAGCATATTGTAATTATATTTTATCCATTCCGTCCCAATTCTCATTTTAATTGTAATTATGACAGTAAAATGATGCTTCATAGCATATTCTGTATAAACTGGAAGAGACATAATTGCAACACATTTTACATTAAAATGGCAAAAAAAAGGGATACTAAAGATCATTAAAACGGCTCTCCTTTGTGCCACCATATATCATCCAGTGAAGTCAAAGCAACTTAGGTCTAGCCTTATCCATGAAATTTTAATATGAACATGAACAAGCACAAACGAATCGTGTCACGTTACAAACGAATTGCGCTCCAATTACATAAATCATAAATAGTTTTTATTTACAAACGTTTTCTGATTCCAGTTACACACCACTTTGTTTACTGTATCTTGACTTGGTAGCGGAAACAGGGGAAAATATTTCGCAAAACCATCCATGAATGTATTTTCATTAATTTTGCTAGTGTTATTGAAGTGAACTCAACTGTTTAGTAAATATGCAGATTCTTCACTCATTCCGAGATGGAAGAAGTGGTGAAAACCCAATTCATACTCATCACGTCTCTAGTAAACGTAATAGGAGCAACGGGAAGATTTGTTTAAGATCTATCACTGTCAGCGAATAAAGTGCACAGCATGAACCTAAAATGGCGTGTTTTTGCTGACTGGGGGAGTTGGGAGGGTAGACTGAGTTACTTTTTGTGTGTACCCGTCATAAACCCAGGGAATTGTGTACACTTTGCATTTGATTTCAGCAGCAGTTCCATGTTGCCAAGCCAAGTCACCTTCATCACTCTCTCGCTCTCTCTCTTCTCCGTAGTTTCATCCTACGTAAATAGAGAAGATTTCGCGGATGAAATTTGAAATGTATCAGAAGCCTAAATATGCGCATAATAAACTTGCACAAGGTTTGCTCTTTTGGTTAAGCGAATGCTTCATATCACCCCAGTAATCCATCGCTGAAACATTAAGGGTTTCCAGGAACGGGACTGAACGTTTGTCTAATTTTAAATTGTACTTGTAAATTGCATTTCATTCTCCATCAATCAAATGAAATGTGAATGGTGTGTGGTGCAAAGGAAGTGTACCATATCTAAAGAGTTCTCAACGGAGGAAAAGAGAGCATCGAGAAAATGAAGGGAGCGTAGAACAGCACAAGTTTTCGTACGTATAATCATCTAAAACTCCTTTTGTGTTTAACAAAGCCATTATGTACAAATGTTGAAATGACAGCTTGTTCTCTTCTTTGCCTTACGAATCCTACAAATTCTACGATTTCTCCAAAAAGGCAGGAGCAAGGTGAAATGATTGGCACTGTATACTCTACTCTTTACCTCATGCAAATTCTTATCAAACAGCTTGAAAAAACAAATGTTTTACTTTCCGCTTTGAATATTGGAGCTGCCACTCGCAGACCATTTATACACAGCTCAAGTCACAAAACTCAGCCCAAACCCAACCAAACCGGGCTAAACCTGACTGACTGATTGTGATTGTCAAAGAATGCTAGGTTTTTTTTTCTACGAAGTCGTATCCAATCTTTCATTTGCACTAAAGCAAATATCCTAAGCTATAGGTATTTGAAATTCCTTTGATATTTTGCATTAGTGTTAGCTCATATCTCTTCTCGATATTGCCACGTATAAATTTTCTAGATCAGTCAGACTCTCAATGAGTGGAGCTACCTATAAGTTAAAAAAAAGCCATCCATCTCATTTAATTTTCCCTCTTGTTGTGCATTCATTTCTCATGGCTGATTCTGTAAAAAAGGAATCTCAGTCTGACATCCAGTATCAATCTCGGAGCTTATCAAGATAATCCCTAGCATTTGTCAATTCCCCATCATATGACAACTGCAAATGCAGCGCATGCACAAGGGAGCTATAGTTGGAGGTATTAGCAAAAAACCTACCTATACTCTGCTCATATATCGGTATCTGGAGCAGTATCAGCCTTTTCCCGGAGCATTTATTACCATCAAAAGGTTTCTTTCTTCCTCGTCACAATCAAAAACACAGCCTTTTCCTTGGCTTGGCTCACTCGCCGTTTGTCATAGATTCTCTGGCACAATGATGGAACTACTCTGCTATTCCTACTGTCAAAAAAGATTTTTAAGCCTCCTTCTATCCTTTCTTTGCCTTTCTTCTTACATAATCGTATCCTTAATAACATTAGCAAACTGTTGGATACCAGAGATAATATATTCCCCTATGAATACAATGTCAGGACATCAGTCACTATCTAAGGAAAAATCGAGGGAAGCAACAAGCTTCTGAAGCTTCCCAAATGGGTCTTTTATGCCAGCGTCTTCTACTTTTACAGATATTTCCTACTCTGCAAAACAGGTACAGTACGAATTTTGACAGGGTATCAAAATAAACAAAAATAATTTTTATCAAATCTCTCACTGAAATCCCACAGGCATATTTTTAAAATTAGATTTTTTCCCTGCCAGACATACCGATAACTGCAATTCCAAATACTCCAGTCCAGACCACTCGCAGCAAATCAATTTAATGGAGAAAACTAACATTTGTAATTTGACATGAAAAGCGCACCGCACCTACAAGGTTTGCACATGTCTTATGGTTTGCTTGCATTTCAACAAATTTGTATTTTTATGTCTCCTCGTGAAAAACTACGTCGTACCATATCATCTGCACTACAGCCTCCAACAACTCACTCATACACTTCCGCAATAAAGCCACGTCATGACATATCATAGGAAACCACAAGAAATCCGTATTTTAAGCCATAGAACGTGTTCAATTTCTCGAAATGAATGGAGGCTAACCTAAACTCTAACTACGCGTATGAAATTATCATTCGGGGAAAATACTAGGAGATTTTCCGTCAGTCTGATTGTAAATTTAGGATTCACATTCAACCAAGGTAAATATGAAAAGTTGTGGTGGGGAATTGGCGGTTGCTTCTTTCCATGAAAAGAAAAAAGTAACTAGAGAGAGATAGACTTTGAGAGACTTTCCATTCCATTCCAGAGATTCCTTTCAGACTTTTAGTTTCCCAGGAGAAAATATTCCGCATTATAGGCACCCAAAAGCACCGGATGGGTGAGTGAGTGCTCACAATCAGCCCAAAAGTGTTGATGCTTTTTTGAGAGTATGAAAATGAAATTATGTGTAGACTCTAAGGATAAAAGGGAAGATGAATTTTTCTTACTTGGTACATATTAAAAGAGTGATATGAGCTCTATTATACCCCACCTCATACAGATTTCAATATTTTCATTAATTTTTTGTTCAGATTGAAGACTCAAGACATGTATTGATTTTCCAAGTGTACATAAAACTGCTCAATTTCCCCCTCTCGATCAGCTCCGCTTAGCACGTACTATCTTTGAATTTTTTTTGGATGGAGATTTCTTAAAAGATTTTTTTTAAAGAGGGAGACGTTGAATTTGAGCTTGGATGGAACGAGGTGAAGGAAGGCGTCACGATCACATGGCATGATCATAAAATGATGATCATCATGAGCCCCACACATAACTATGGAGAAAAGAGCGCGAAAACGCAATAACTTTGATCTCTATTGGAATCGGAAGTTCATCAATCATTTTTTGTGAGACCCTCCGACAGCTCTTCCGACATAGTCCATGTAAACCCTAGCAATACCCTAGAATGCTTCTGGAAGAAGCCAATCCCTTATTTTTCATTCATGAATCATGATTTTTCCTTCCTTTTGCTCTGCTTCTGGAATCGAGTTGAACCTTACAAAAAATTATTTTTGGCTTAAACTGAATCAAAAAGATCTGAGATGAAGTTTCCAGATATGCTTACACTATTGTAAAAAATTGAACTTTTTAACGGTCCTAGATCTAGTATTTGAGTGGGCTAGTGCAAACCCGCTAAATTTGGCAAGCTAAAATATCTGTCCGTGTATTATTAAAATTCTAAAAATGGGAGTACATCTTTTCGATAAGATTTAGCTTAACTTTCATCCAGATCCAAAAGTCAGAAGAATCCTTTTCCTATTTGGCATTTGCGTCGCATTACATGATATTACATGCCGTAAAGGTTATCAAATCCTCCGATCATGATTGCACTGATCACTCCAAAATTCTAAAATGTCTAAAAGTGTTTGTGTTTGGAGTTTAGTGCTGTTAGAGAGTGATGATAAAAATGGCATTAAGAATAGATTTTAGTCGGATAGCAGTTTGGAATGTGCATTTGTTTATTCACTTCTTTAGGCAGTAGTGATTTGACTCTTTTGAAAAAATGGCTTGTTGTTTGGATTACTCTGATTAATAATCTGTAATTCACGCCCGTCTTTGTATGCAACTACGTAAGTAAGTAAAACTGCGCGCGTTTAAATGGTATATGGGTAAAAATGTGATCATGTGGAGTGAACGTTGAATCCCGTCAAGTCTTTTAGTGTTAGGAGAAATGAGAATTGTTATGTTTATGTTGCTCATTGGCGTTATCCATTGGAGTGACACTCAATGCATACAAATAACTCTGGCTATTTATGCGCAGCATACATCCAATAAATGAGTAGCCTTTTATTTCGATTGGAGGACTCTCAAGTAGCAACTCTCTCGATTCAATCTAAATGATTGAAAGAGAAGATAAGAAAGAGAAAAGGGCTCATTAAAAGCTTATCTTCACATAAGATTATGCAAACGCCCTGTTTCTCCTGATCATGATGTGTTCGACCCCCTATCTGGACAGCCACCGGTTTGTGACTCGCTCTGAAATCTCTGCTTCCCTAAGATCCATTCAATTCAATTTACGTGATTTCTTCAAACTGCTTCCTTTTCATGAGCACATCTCCCAACATAAAAATACTTGTAAATTGTGAATTGTGCCAAGCCCAGTTCAATAGCCTCTTGTAAAATATCATACAGTTCAATGTTCTTATCGTATTATACGCTTGAAATTAAATCGCCGTAGCATTTTTTCATCAAATCTGAGTCTGAGGGCTGTGCTGTGGGAAAAAATGCAGGAGACCACGGGCTTTTCCGAATTGATTGTTTGCACAAGAGCCAAACCTACCAGGACCCTATTAGGTCGAAACGTCGCTCGCAACGTCAAAGCGCTTTTAATGTTTTAACTTTTCATGGTGCTTTTAATCTCTATGCATATTCCTTCCAGATATTATTACATGGTGCCGGTTCAATTAGTTAAGTACACTGTAATAATGAATAATACCAGTCCAGACTACACCCAAAAAACCTCCCACAAAAGCTTCAACTCCAGTCCCAATGCAACCTTTGCAGCTTCCTAATTTTAATGTGAAATCGATCCTATTCCTTCCCTAAGATAAAAATCGTACGCTATTGTTTCCACTTTCCTATACAGTAGAGTTTGACCTACTATGCGTTGCAATAGAGTGTAATTTAATACCCTCTGCATCGTCATAATCATCAGTCATCAGTATCCACTTTCATAGTTTTACCAGAACTACTATATTTTTCACTATTACCATTACCCAATCATTTTCCCAGAATTGTTCTCAAACTTTCGCTATTTTTCTCTAAACAAAGTTTCTCTGACCTTTCTAGACAGCAAAGAAACTGGGGAAAGCTGTCGATAAACTAAAAAGATAAGCTCCCCAGAAATCCCTAGACAAACAAGAAAAGCATCTTTTGAACTGGTGAAGGCATAAACTTTAACTTTCTGCTCAGTTTTTCTTTTCATTTTGACTCATGAAACGCGAGGAAAGAAAAAACAAGACATACTTTCACTCTGGCAGTTTGCAAAATGAGCACAAAACAATACTTTCCAGCAAATGATGCATGTATAACTAAGCCTAGCCCTGTTAGTTTATTCAAGTGAAAGTTTCGTGCTGAGAAGAACACTGTTTCCCTTCCCATACGAATACCCTCCCCAAAAAACATACTCAGATGAAATGTTTCCCGCTTTGAAGCTTCGGAAAAAAGGAAATATCCCGTGTGACTTGATTTCATTCTTTACAGTGCCTAGAATCTTAGGATGTGAATCCCCAAAAAATGGGTATTAACCTGGCTTCTTTCTTTTTTATTTGACTCGGGCTACACTCTACAACGAGGTAAATAGTGCTGAGGAGAAAGCATCTAGGTACCCCAAACACAAAGGTGCTTTCCTCCTCAGAATAATAACCTTCTCAATGGTATAGATGAGTGGTTCCTTTGTACTGTTGGTTTTTCTGGGAGACGGTGGGACATGAACAATGTGTTCAGGGAAGAATACAAAAAAACAGGATTTCTTTCGTTGCGACATACACTTTCTCCATTTGCAGAATTCACAAGACCTAATACGTGATTTCCTCCTTTTTTTCAAAATCCCTCAGCTGAACTGAAATGTGTGGCTTCTTTTTGAAATCCGGAAAAAAGAGAGAAATGTACGCAAAATTTGATTATGTTTGAGTGTGTGGAATGCAATAGGAGAAGGTTGAAAAAAAGAAAAATGAGGTTCGAGTGCTGACTAGGTTTTAAAATATCTCTAGTTTACAGATCTAGTTCATTGTATTGTGTATGGTGGCTGAATCGAAAACAGAGTGAAAAGCCAAGGCCACCGCGTGTTTTCTAATACCTAGGGTTGTAAATGCCAAACGAAGTTAAGGAAAAAATCCACTGAAGCTTGCTAGTCTGGTTTGGTTTGGTGTGGAGGAAGCGCCAAACCAAAGAAATGTCCGTGGAGTAATACTCCAAAAAAAGCTAAAAGAGAGAACGGAATTATACGTTCTTTCTCTCTGGTGGGGCTAAGCATGTTATCCTTGTAGTTCTGTCTGTATCGCATTGTGGCGAAAAAAACTGTAAGAAAAAAACTTCACCACTGTAACTGCTACTGTGAACGTCAAAAAAGTAGATAAGATGCATTGAAAGAATTATGTGACTTTCTTGGAATGAGGTCAGTCACACACAGAGGAAAAAAATATCCTTAAGATGAGACATACACACTTCCCTTTACATTCCGTGAACAATGTGCGGTAATACAGAAGAAAAAGGAAAAATAAAATGGGAAAGAAGACTTGAGCTTCTGATTGATTTTGGCAGGGAGGCTAGTCTTCTCTGAATTGTTCCCAGTTTCTCATAAATAGCACGAGTGACCATTGCAGCATACATCTGATCTCTGGTGAACAGTTACTTCAAGGACTTCAACGAAGGAGAACGAGCTATACTAAGAAACTACCACTGTGCACACATTTTTTAAACTATTTCTATGACTGTAGCTGGATACTAGGGACTGTGGCGTAATTGTTGCCCTTTTGTTTCCAAAATGTCTCTTGAACTTACTCAAGCTATTCATCGTCCGTCTTTATTTGAAAACGTTTCATTAAATATTTCGTAGATTTGTTTTAAAGGTTCTAGGCTCTTTTCCTAGGAAAGAGTTGAGAGTTGGAGGGGCAGAGTGTTGGATATGGAGGGTCGCAGAGCCCAATGAAATATGCTTCGAAGCTATAAAAAGCCGATGTCGCTAGAATTTTTTAGAATTCACGAGGGAGAGATGTATATGGGAATGCTTAGAACCTGTACATTTTTACAGTAAAACAAGTAAACTCATTGTGTTGCCATTGTCCGCCTCTCGTTATCAGCTTGTGCAGAAACGGGTGTTTCACAGGAAGAGATCTAGTAAATGCTTAAGCTTCTAGAGCGAGCTGGCTCAGTAGGAAAAGGGTTATAAGATATCAAAATATCCAACCGTTTGTTACGGATAGATAAAAAGGGTTACATAAATAAATTGAGAGGACACCCCGACATTCGACTAAACAACGCACGTTCCTACACTCCATCCAAATATGCATGGAAATCCTTTCCAGAATGAGAAAAAAGACCCAAAGGGCTGGAGCATAAAAACAGTGAAAGCATACGAGTGAAAGATGCCTATTTGTCCCTGTAGATTTTTTCTAGGTGACACCGGCACTGGTCAACATCTCGAAATACCAAATCAATTCAGTCTCCAAGCACCACTCAATCTTTTACATTACACGGAGTATACGGCTGCTGGACTTTAAACATGTTCTGGACACTTTTCTCCATGAAATTTAAACAATGGTTATTAAAACAAAGAGCGCTTTGGACAAGCCATGAATTGTAAATTCCTTTAGATGGATAAGGAAGCGTTCATAAAGTATTAAACAACAAAACGGTATTTTCCAGATCGTACTTTATGTAAACGTTACACCTTCTTTTTCCACACGTCACATACTTTATGAATGCGCCCAAGCCCATACAAAACAATGTCGATAAGTGTGAATTGAGTACAGAAAATTGTAATATGAACCGTGTGTCTGTAACATTTGCCTACCTGGTTGTTCTCCAGGAATTCTCTGGAGAGAGGTAAATATTTGCTAAAAATTAGATGAGGCTAGATTCAATCCAGATGCAATCATTTATTCAAACTTGTTTTCGCACAACTGTCGTCCGGAGTGAACGTGAGTGTTCGAGAGGAGAACAAGTTTCCTTTCAATTTGGCATGACACAGCACGTCCCAACTCTTAAATACCTGCCAAGACTTGATGAAACAAGGGCTCTTATTTAATAAAACATTTTTTTAAACTCTTACCTTTTCCCCCAACTGGATGTTCTCAAGATTATTAGAATCCGCTTAGCTTCGTCCCAAGTAGACAAATTTACTGAACTGACTTGAGAAAATTCACACTTTTCTACTGTTTCCCCTTAAAGAATAGAACATGAACAAAGAACTTAAACTCATGCAGATTGAGCGTTGAAGCTTTTTTCATTCACTTTGAATTTAGTTGAATAGTGGAGTGTACAGGTAGGTCAGTCACTGACTTCAATCCAAAAATTCTAAGCTGCAAGTTTTCAATCAGGATTTTCAATTAAGAGCTCTTGAACCGCTCACTAATTAACTCAGCGTGATCCTGAGCTGGTCTGTAGTTTGCGAACTGCAACCTGCAACATGAAAATAAACAATTATATTTCTAACTATTTTGTGTTTGTAGGTAGATCCATATAAAGGATAGGAATTCAATGAACACGCAAGCTTTTGGCAGATTAAATAACAATCAAGCTCAGCCACGAAAACGAGCAAATGTGATGATAAAATAAACTTCTTTGATTCATCTTAATAAAACGATTCTGTCCTAAAAGACTAAATTTCAATTGACTCTATACTTCTGCCATTTGTTTCATACATGACGCTTAAATTACGAAAAACATTTTTACCATCATCATTAATATCATCCATTTAAAAATCCATCTACTACTAAATTATTCATCGAGATATTAGTTTCCAGATGTAATTGTGGAAGAAGATGAGCAACATGAGAGCAAAGTGATTTTGTGTGGATTCTACCCTCCTTTCTTTCAACTGAATTGGCCTAACGAACGGTCGCATCATTTTCAATCCTAAACATTTTACTTCAAAGGAAAGTTAGTGGAGTATGTTCAAGCGGCTGTTGCTCAACTCAACTTTTCCTAATGCCGTAAACTGTATTCATGTGAATGTAAGTAAGTAATAGAGAAAGGTAGACGGAGTGAGTAAAAGAGTTTGCAGAGTATAAACATATCGGGTGAAAGTTTCCAGAAATGTGTTCCTTGCCTGTTTCCTTCACATATGCTCAACTAAATTGAACCTGCTACAAACTACAAGCTGTAGAAAAAGAAAAAAATGAGAGAGTTTTTTTTCTCTGGAGAAGCATAGTGCAAACATATAATGCGCACATGATTATTATGAGCTGAGAAGAAAGTAGAAAGGATCAAACTTTTTCACCTAGCACGCACTCATCTTATTCTCACTTTTCGCATTAGTCTCCGCTTCGGAGTGGGGATATGTAACGATGTGCCAATACAATGGCTCCATGCACTGCACAGTTTGCCTGCTTTCTCTTACAGAAATACAAAAGATCTAACAAGACATTTTCCTTAACTTTCTATAGCCATGAGATGGTTCATTGTGAGATTCGAATGCTGTCCGAGGTAAATCTGTCTGATTTTTTTCGAATCTGGTTTGAATTTTCAAACCAAAGCTTTCACTAAAAATCTTCCCAATAAATAGCAGACAAAGTTTCCCCAGAAGAGTTTAAATTTCTGAGATGTTGTTAAAATATTAAAACCCTTTCATGGTTTGCTAAAAACGTTTTGTGGCATTAGGTTTCATACTTTGTTCTCCTAGCATTGGACCAAATGAGGATTCAATGATGGAGGTGAGATGATATGATCGAGAATGAAACTATGTGAACAAAGTTCATTATTTTTTTCTCGCGAAGCAAAACGCACGCTAGGAGAATACTGATGTTTTAGCAGGGTCGTAGGCTACCCACAATGTTCTCTATCGTATTATGTGGCAGTGCGATCGTTTGTGTCGTCATTCCTTAACTTTCTTTATACTTGCTTTTTAGCTAACCAAATCACACTGATTTCTTTTCAACTTCTGATCACGTCTTTGTAAGCGTCTTCATCAGGAACATAGTAGCTACATGTATGTATATACTTTTCTAAAAATCTTTACTCAAACATTTGACATATTTCTATTTTTAGAGGCAAAGTCTAGACCTACGCATTTCCTCATGATTGATAATAATGAAAAATGCGGAATAGTAGGAAACATTTTTTTAACAGAAAACAATCTCAGTTCAGCAACAGCTTCAGGAGGAAAACGATTAGTGTTTTCTTATCTCTCCACCTAGAAGTTGATAACAATCTGGAAGTATACTGCTTTCCATTGTAGTGTAATGAGATGTAGCAAAATGGCAATAAAGAAATCATAAAAGAGAAAGTGAAAGTGGGTACAAGCTCTTTCACTTTACTTACTTTTCTAAGGCTATTAGTTTCATTCGTGGCAATTGATTTAGGAGGTGAAACCACAGAAAAAGTCCATACTCGCTATAACATCTTTCGGATCAAAATTACGCTGTAGGCTGTGGAATCCTAGTGTTCCAGAGAAAGAACAAGAAATTTCAATGTGGTTCTGGGTGGGAGTAGTTATTTGTATGATCACACTCATAAAATGTAATGGAGCGTTTGAAAAACGCGATGAGAAAAAAAACTTTTCCACTTTCTCTCCACTGTTCACTACTCTCGTTGGATTGTTTTGTTATGTTATGCTATGTTATGAGCATAAAATTCTCCAAAAATATGAAATGATGAAGGGAAGAAACCATAGTGTCTCCTTTCTTCCTCTTCTAATTCGCCACAATATATATTACTTCGCATTCACCGCAAAATGCCGCTCTTGGGTTAGACTTTGGTGACTTATGAAAAAACTAGAGCGTCTCAATTTACTCTGCTTAGACTGTGAACAGTAAACATCAGAGAAAACTACGCGTATTTTTTGCACATTTCACCCACAGAACTACTTGCAAGTAAAAGTTGCACTCAACTGTTTTCCTTTTGTGCGCTTTGGAGTATTTTAGTTTTTAGATTTTTATGGAAGGTCTATTTCGAACAAAAGGGTGAACTTTCTTTTGTCATTTATATTTCCCACAGTTTTTATAGTTCTTCAGTCCTCGAGATTAACTACTTGTCAAGGGTAGGCAACACAAATAGGGTCACAGTTTCTTGCAATTTTTCATAAACAGCAATGTTACTTGATAGCACTTATGCTCAAGATATTCTCTTTCCTTCCTTTCTCCACTCGAGCTTTTGCGAACAAGACGGAGGTTAAAAACAAAGAAACATTCACGTTGAACAGACTTCAGACTTTCTCTCCCTTTCACCTTTTGTTTACGTACAAACAAATATTTATTCTGGTACTCTTCAACTCTTCCCCTCCCAGCAAAACTCAGAGCAAGTAATGCACGAGTCTCTTAGGATTTGTTTGTTGTTTAGAAAACAAGAGTATTTGCACATCTCTCTGATTTTGAGTAAAATATAACTGTACTGGTGACAGGTTATCTCCACCAACACCTGAACGCTACAATACACTTATCTTTTGTATTATAAATGCTGATGTTTTTTGGCTAAGCCAATTCCAATTCAATCCACAGGTGAGCAAATTGGCTGCAGGTAACAAAATGCAATTGCCCTTTGACTTGAATATATTAAGTTGGTAATCAATACATGTGAAGATAAATGTTGAGGAGGATGATGAGGAGCTTACACTACAGAAAAATATGCTGTTTAGATTACTTCTTCAATTTTCTTACGCTCCCCCACTTAAAAAACTAAAAACTTATGACTTTATCGAGATGGTAGAATATCGTGACTTGATTATATGCTCGGCTGTCCGTGTACGTCAAAACACTTTTTATGATTTTGTGTTCATTAGCCAATGCAACGCTAGAAGTTAAACTTTAAAATCAAGATATTTGTAAATATTGATAGAAAATAAGAATGAACTGTTCGAGACTCTCTAGAGTAATGACTTGTTTAAGCTGTAATGTTTTCGGGGGATGAGCCAAAGTCCTAGAGCAAGTTCTCAAAGATGATGAGTAACACTTTCACAGTTTTTGAACGGTGCACATGCACACACAAAACAAGTTGGAGTTGGTTTGATGTGTTTATGGCTATTTATTAATTTGAAATCGTGCAGATACGTTGCCTCGCCTAGGCAGTCTAGAGCTTTAAGGCTCACGTTACCATCTCCTCTTAATATTTCTCTTTAATCTCAATCAAAATGCTAATTGATGGAGGAACATGGGTAATTAAATTGCATTGAAACATGAGAAAGCAATCTCAATTTTCCAAGGTTGGTTTCGATTAGTACGCACAAAATGACAAATTCCCTGTCAAAGACGAGAGAATTGAAGGTTTGGATTCCTCAAAAAGCTGTAGTTTGTTCGTTCGTCACGGTTAGTTTTTTTAGGAAGTGCAGTTTGGTTTGAGTTCCACTCCCGATTAAGCCACTTAACAAGAGGGAAATGTAAGAAAACAGGAAGTTTGTCCACAAACATTAGACAAGATGGAATTTAAAGGTTCCTTCAGTGTATGGAGAACCACTGTGTTTTCTTCGCACATCACTGTTCACAATGAAATTGAGTTTGGTTCAAACCCTATCGGGATATCTTGCTGTGAGTGAGTGCACTAAAAGCTGTCAATTAGCCGGTAATGTGGCAAATGAGTAAATGAGACCTAAAGGGGAAATGCTTTCGTAAGAGAAAAGGACAATGTTGATACAAGCTCTGGATATTCTGGAGCTTTTTGTTTTTGCCTACGCACAAAAAAATAACTAACGCACTAACGTGACATTGGAGAACACTCTCGCACAAAATAGAATAGTTTTTTCTCGTAATGGGATTAATTACATCTCTCCTATTTGTCCTTTATCGTTATCGTGCTCACATGTGCTCCACACAGAAGGATCTATGGAGAAAGAAGCTTAGAGCCTTCTTGGAAAGTTTTGGAAAAAATAAAAAATCATCTCCAAACTGTTTAATAATGATACAGTACGGCTCTCACTTGCATCCGTAGACTCTGACTTGGACAAGCAATGCAGAAAACTGTCGAAAGTAGAAACCGGCTGGAAATTAAGACTAAAATCATGAAGAGAATTTCAGCTCCTGTGCAGCAGAGAAGCTTGCAGAATGCAGAAAAGCACGAAAGAATTTTTTGGGCACATGCAGCATGCGTCTCTCCTCGACCAAGTCTAGTCAGTGACTGAGGCTGTTTTACTCGGGCTGAGCAGAAAAACCAGAATCTTCTCTGGGTTCTGTGGAACTCACTCTTTTGAAAAATCTCTTCGTAGAAAAAAATGCATTCTTCGGGCAAAACTAAAATGCAAGCTGCTTACTTTATCACTCCGATTCTCGTTCAGTTTACAAAACAAAAAGTAAAAAAAAGTTTACGCTCTGTCAATCCATCTTGTAGGTAGTCACTCTTGTTTTGAAAGGCTCATGAAAGCCAGAAAAGCTTAGAATTAACTTTGCGTTTAATTGCAGAATTAAGGTGAAAACTTGCTGATTTTTTCTTTGCCTTACACATCCTTCATCCAGCTGCAACAACCCCTTCATTTAAGTGCATTGCTTTTCAGGGCCTTATCTCAAAATCAGCTTAGGCGCAGCCAACATATTGCAATTTATAATTACGATAGGGTAGGCATATGGTCCATTTTAGGGTATCTTTATTGCGGAATAGCATTCTATACATTCTTTGTATTTTTTATTGTCTTCTGGGATGTCCACTCTAGTAAGTTATCCATCTGTAGATACTATTTACAACTAGAGTTATTTTTTGAAGCAATAAAAACGCGAGAGCTCCTCCTGTTTTTTGTGCCAGGACGAAAATTATTGGCCTCCTAGAGAGAGCACTCACCGCGATTCTCTCTTGGCCAGTTTCACAAGTTTCGCTATGTTGGTTTTGGTCAAGTTGCTCGCTTGCTCTATAATTCTGACAGTGTGCTTCTTTGCATTTCATGTACACTCGATTTTGTTTGGATAGCTTAATAAAAATCCAATTTTTTTAGCTTTGGCTCTCAATCTCCATAAAAGTTACAGTGGCATTAGGATATAAACCGAGTGTAATCATTGTTTCCATAAAATGGCCATTAATTTTTTTTTCTTTTTGCAAAGCTCACCTTGCCTTGGACTACTGACTGGCTTGGCGGACAAAAGTGCGAGTTTTTAGAGACTTGTTTTTGTTTTTGTATGGAAAAAAATCGCCTGGTGTTTCACTTTCATGTTGGCTTCGGCAGACATATTTCTGTTCTCTCATAATTAGCACTCGGAGAGACAATGGGTATCATCCTTTTGAGATTGTTCGGATGGAATTCAAATCTCATGAGAGCACTAAAATATTCTTTTATATTTTACACATAAAATAAGTAAGCGCTACCTCTGGTGGCAGATGAAATGCCTGAGAAAGCTACTGTTTTTGCTACCGAAAAATTTCACGAGAGACAGGGTGGCTCACTAAAAGAACTTGCTGAATTAGGATGAGGTGCCTCTTCCTATTGTGTAGACAGCTTAAAACGCTTGAATAAAAAAAATATTTATCCTGATCTCGGGTTTATTTATACCTGGAGGAGTACCTACTGAGTACTACAAACCTCCTCCAGGCGAAAAAATTATTACCTTTAGCATCTGCTCATTTTAATTTCATTTTAGGGTAATCGCAATATTCTTACAGTACCTGTTTCCCCGAAATGATATGTGGTCCATGTGTTTTAGTCTATGCAAAATATTTTCACAAATTTCTCAAGAGATTAACTGACATCCTCCATATCATGCTAATATTTATTAAGATAATGCAATCCTAATACATAATATCTTTATTCGCAAGTGTAGGTCTTGATTACTCCCTTTGCTCGGGATTACTCAGGATATGAAGAAATTTCACGTTTATCCTCTAACGTCTTCATTCCATTGCTCGTAAATTGCTCTTAATTTTGATGACGTGAGTAGGTGGCGGGTGGTATCATACTTGAAGCATATCTTCAGCACCAACGCCATCAACCAACCTGTGTAGCAAAAGTGGGAGGAGATAGTCCAATCAGCTTGAGAAAAATATAGGAAAAAAATCCAAGAAGGAGGTGGGAGTTCTGTGTCGGTGCCGGATTGTCTTATAAAAATTCGCATAGTAGGTAGTAATTTTCTACAGGCTCGCATGTCTCTGTTTGGATAGTAAAGTATAGCATGTTTTGAGCTGACATGACATGGCAAAAATATTAAAAATATGTTTAAAAAGTTGAAAGAAAGAACTAATCAATTAATGACTCCACCAGAGTTATATTGCAATCCATTTTTATATCCAATTATAAGATCTCCCAGCATGAACACCACCAGTTGATCTTCTTCTAAGATTTCGCGAAATGACAACCAGTAGGGATATAAATTCATCGGGAAATTGGCAGCTTCCAGAAAACTTTTAGTGCTTAGCTTGAATTTGAAGACACGACATCTGAACATAATGATTAGTTACCGTCTGCAGACACTCTTTCCAACAATCTTAGGCAGTACGTGTAGTATCTTATCAAAATCATTATCTTTCTCCATGCAGATATTTCTCTTTCCAGATGAAAATGTAGCAATTCGTGCCAACCACTAGTACGAATATGCGCGCGTATCTACACGAACTACCTAAAAATCAAAATGTTGACTGCACACGGCACATTGTCGGAGATTGGAGGGAAGCATCAATTTTCTTGGCCTAATAAGTTATTGTTGTGTCATCCAAGAAAAAAAATGCTTTCAATAAAGATCCAGTGTAGGTAGCACTGGGGTAGGCAATGTACTTTGGTACAATGTTTAAGTCATTTTGGCTAGTCTTTCAGTTTCTTCTTGGTTTAGAGTAGACACGGAAGGAATCGTAAATTTTATAGGCCTTGGATGAAAAACTTTTTTAATTAATAAAGTTTTCAACATCTTCAATTGTTCAAATAACTCAACCTGCAGGATTCCTCTAGTAAAAGTGGTAAAGCTATCCACGCTACTAGCATGTCTGCAGGATCCAACGATCCAAGCTGAATGTAAACCTTTGGGCTGGAGCTGATTTTGAAGAGTTGAGAAGAAGCTGTGATAAGAAAATGAGACGTTGACTTGACCAGAACAGCGCACCAAGACATACTGTACATCTTCTATTTGACCTACGTCTTCAAATTAATTTAGGGAGAATCGAGACAATGATAATTCTCATTCAGATGGTGCATAATTTCCAAGTTTTACGGTGTATGTTCATATTACTTCTTTATCCCTTGTATTATGAAACATTATTCAGATGATCAAGTACAATAGCAACACTAACACTACTTAAACTTGTAAAACCCTCCATTATTTTTAGCGAAACATGTGCGCAGAAAAAAAAACTTTGCTAAACTCCAAACTTGTCATGTTTGAGTAGATTCAAGTAAAATTATAGATTTAATCTAAGCCTCTGCCGAGAACAACTTGGTTTTTATGACGAAAATGAGAAAGTCTTGAGGTAACAATTTCATTTTACATTTGAGTCTCGCAGCTTCTAGAATAAATATGGCAATCTTAGAGCTGACAAATGTACAAAAAAGTTTCTAAACTGTTGGATAAAATTTACATAATTGGGAGTTTCGCATGCAAAATTCTGGCCTACACTCCACATCACTCGCTTCTCTTACAAGGTTACATTTAATATGCTTTTTACTGCTCCACAATATTTTCCAAGCTTGTTTTATCTCTTGTGCCAAAAGTTCTAATTAAAAAACATGATCGCCTCTGAAAACAAG
>JAANSQ010000893.1:0-18292 GCA_036850885.1 Lepidocyrtinus dapeste | reverse complement strand
GAAGTCGACGTCTACACTTCTGCCTTGAGGAGTGTTTTGGTTCCTCCAGGTACTGATTTTGCCGACCTTCATTAAGGAGAGTTTTTGTGCTTAAGGAAAGCCTTCCTTTAAGCAATGTGCATCTACACTATCTTCCTTCGAGCTCAAGGACAAGTGTAGTTGGGGCTTTACTTAGTTGTCTTACGTAAGAAACCGTGAAAAAAGTAAATGGAGCCAAATTTAGGATTAAATTTTACAACTCGTGCCAACTTCAGCCCTTCGAATTCATCAAACTTTAACTTTTGCGTGGTTTACAGCATAATTTGCTTATTTAGTATGTATTACAATACTAATTAAAGTATGTAAAAATAATTAAGTTGTAAAAAACGTAGATTATCGTAAACATATTTCCATGAACAATATTGAGATACGTTTAATACTTAAAGCATTCAAGTTTGTATAAAAATGTTTAAGAAAGAAATTTTAAACGTAAATTGACACTAATTGGATTTACATAAAGCATAAATGAAATATAACACCAAAAAAATAATTCTTTGGATGTACTCCATAGCGACAAAAGAATTGCTTCATGTAAAATGCATATGCTCAAAACGGCAAACCGTGATTATGTTATCCACGGATTAGTTATAAAAATGGGTTTTACAAAATGACCGCTAAGTTGATAAATAATTCTGAAGTCAAACAGTGTACACATGGACGTTGGAGTGATGGAGTGTAATGTGAACAGCACAGAGCAGCTAGTCTGAAAGGAAAAGATTGTGGCAAACTAATAATTTAGGTATTATGGAGAAGTGTTTTAGTATAGCCAAGCGTCCTGGTGGGCTGGCATCAAAACCGAGCCTTGATTCCAGCCACATCATTTATGCATATCCCTACCAAGATTTCCTACTCCAGGCTGCTGTTCTATGCAGTTACTAAACACCACTAGGTTTTCGATTGACTTTCAAAATGCCTTTTCCTCCTAAACAGTATTCCTACGTTTAAAAGGTAAATGATAGGGTTTATATCCGGAGGAAACTGAAGAGAGTGAATAGTATCATTCGCCGATTTCGCTTCCTAGATAATCTACTTGGTATGTTTCCTTCCGCAGGTGCTCAAATTTGAAAGTGAAGAGAGCTACAAGAGGGGAGAGCTAAACCGGGAAGAAATGAGACCTCAAATTATTTAAGCCTATTTGTGTCATGTTCATCTTTCTCGTTCCTCAGCACTTTTCATTCACGAATGGAAAAAGAGAAAATGTGATCTTCTTTTTAAATGACTAGCTTCTCTTCTCTCTTTCATTCTTTCTTCCCCCCTCTCTCTCTCTCACTTAGCGAAATTCTAAGAAAAGGGAATGTGTATTTATTTATATGAATTCAGTCATACAATTTTTGTGCAATTTTTCATTTCTGTGTTATCCAAGTTTACCTGTTAGCTGCATGTAAAACTACAGTTACCAAAAGCTAACGGAACGATAACACTGATCGATAAACACAAATAATATGAGTTCATTTTAAACATCGTCATCCGCAGTGAAATGGAGTCAGTTGTTGATGCTCTTTCCAAATGGTTTAAAATGCGTATTTATGTGAACATTGGTGGTGGAACGAATCCCAAAAACAAAGTCTTGGTTTTATTTCGAGGGAGTTATAAGACACTTGTCTAGGTTCAAAAGGATATTAAAGTATTGTGATATACTGCGATAAGGAGAAAATCAATCTCTTTCGATGAAAGGCACTCGAACCATAAGTGTAACTATGTTTCTGACAGGATGGAAAATGTACCAAATGGAAGCAAGTAACACTTGATTACATAATCGAGTGAAATAAAACCATGTTAAGTATACCATGGCCTCAATTAAAGATGAGTAAAATACTCATCGACGGCTGACCTTTAAAATGCATGTAATCAGTTAGCAGCTTGCTGCTAAATTAGTTGCGATATTTTTCCCTCAATAACACGTTACAATTGGGATGGAATCATGTTACGAAAAAATCCTGGCGTATTGCAAAATGGTGTGCTGTTTCTTTATGACATGGGATTTGAGCAAGGAAAAATTGCATTATTTTGGCACATGACCTTTACTACCTTTCTCTGTTTTCTTAGTGTAAATTATGAATAACGAACTAAATGACGGCGAGTTAACGTTCACATAAAGTACTCACCCTATTACCTGTCACCAAATACTTAAATTCGCTTTTAACGAATCTAAAATCTCCTAGATTGAACCTCAGAATTAAGGAATAAATGATCCAAATCTGCAACAATAAACTTAATTTTTTTGTAGAAAGAACTGAACTTCTGATACAAATCTGGCCCTTTGCCCCTAACTCAAAGAAGACAGGAGAAAGGGAGTTGGAAGAATTTCCGCTAAACTCTAAAACTACTTTTATATTGTTCGAAGCCCACGTCACGTAAGAAACCAGAAATAAGTATAATGGAAGGGTAGACATTCTTTACAAACAGTTGGTGTGATACATGTGTGCGGTTTTGGTTTCAAAATTAGCAAAAATAGGCTTTCCTTCGAAATAACTGGTTTGGAGTGAGGAATATTCTTTCAACGGCCAACGTAAGGGTTACTGGATAATGAAACGAAAAACCGTTCCGTCTTCTCATTTAATCCGTTTCAAGATTCTCGTGTTACTATAGTCTAACCATTATTTTGAGGTTGAAAGCAGCAGTGGCAGGAAAAGATCCAATTGCATGGTTACCAATGCGTTATATTTTATAAGCACATGAGCTAGCCGCATATCACGTTCTGTCGTTATTCGTCCTTTATTATTTTCACTCAACAAATGAGCGACAACGAGTTACTCCAATATTTAACCATTCCAACCAATATTTAACTGACGTTTGAGAGTTTAACACTTCTCTTATTTTAAATAAAAGAGAGAATTAAGAAATAAGATCTCGTTTATTTCAAGGGATATTAAGATACACATATTAGTTTTACGATAATTAAAGTTATGAGAATTAGTTAGCAACTGTGTCGAAAGGGTTTAAAAACTAATAATTTTGCATTGCTACTAGGATGAGCGATTAGCTTTTTGTGCTATTAATCTATACTTGTGAGAATTATTTTACTATGATGTATCTCCCAAATTCCAATATAAGAAAGAGTTTTCCCTTCATTCATTTTTAGGCTATTACACTTATCGTTAATAAAATTCTCAGAAATTAATTCAAGACAATTAATTTACATTGCGGGTTCATTAAATTAACCCCATACTAGTGATATATTTTGTTACGTTATAATCTGAAACCTTTTCTAGTGAAAAAAATTATCTACATGTATTTTATATCATGTGATGGGTTCATACAGTACATACTACAATAATCGTTTTGTGATATAGAATTTTTATTTTTCCGTCTTGTTTATCAGATAATTCAAGATGGGGCACTTTTATCAATGCTTATAGTTGAGAAGTGTTAAGAATACAGCAGCAAATATAAAGGTAAAGAATATGGGCACGTGTATGTATAAATGTTACACTTTCCCAGAAATTCTTTGGGAAAACTTTTAATCGTTTTTACGTCATGTTTTCTTTCACATCCTGTCTCACACGCGCAATGTATTTTCCTAAAATGGCGATTCTGCTGAATACGACAGAAGGATTTTACTTCTCAATCTTAAAGTTGTTTGAAAGTGTAACCGTAAATTTCTTTCTGTTTTATGTGTATGTTGTCACATCAAAACCAAGTTCTTGCATACTCTTACTTAGTGCATTATTAAGCTCATTATTATTTATAGCTGGAAATAAGGGTAAAGATCCAAATACTTGACCTTTTCTAACCTCTTTTTGTACTTAAAAGCGTTTATCAAGTTTCGTTAGGCAAAATATTTGTTTGTTCAGTGGACATAACGAATGCCGCGATAATCCCAGCCAGTTTATGTAAATATTTATCATAATTTTGTGCTATTGTGCAATGCTCTAAGTCTGCTTAAGTGGCTATCCCGACACACTCATACATACGAACGGCGTATTTCATTTCCTAAATTGCCGTATTTTTATTTAAATTGCCCGCAGTACTCGCTTCATGATTAAAATGACGAAACATTGAGTTTTAATTACGTAAAATATGCTAGAGTTGGATATTGTTCCCGTCAAAAGCGCAACGCCTCAAAATATGGCTAGTGGGCAAATAATTTAAGAGATTACCCCTTATAGATTGCTCGCCCTTCTTTTACATTACACTGGCTAATAAGGATGATGAATGAAAAGGCATTGAGGTTTTTTTTTGCTCAGAGAGAGCTTACCAATTTTGATAAAACTCATTCACAAATGTCTATGCTTCGCATTTTAGGGAAAGTCGATAAACCATATGTCGCTGGCTAGGCAGAGTAAAAACACTGAATGTAAATTTTCCGAATGGTACATAGTTAAACTTTGGTATTTCGTGAATTCTAAGAATCGGTTTATTACTAAAACTGAAAAAAACTTGAGATACACTCTTGTAATTCCGATGTAAATTAGTACGAAAAACGACATGAACGTTCATGTGCATATAGATAATTGAACACTTAAATACTTGGAAGATTTTTTATTTATAGAAAATTAGATCCGAGGTTTGTGGGGTCAAATTAGTGTCAATGAAATCAGTCAAGGAAGTTTCACTACTGTCTTTCTGCAAGTTTCGGTCATCCTAAGAGGTATGTGCAATGTTTAATTAATAAATTGTGGCAAAGGATGACAATAATGTATATGTATGCAAAATGTTATGAATCTACGCTTTAGGCTTTGGTTCATATCCCAAACCAAGGGTAGGTTTTTGTTGTTATTAGATACATACATATTATGAACTGTGTCAATATTTTATAACTTTTTGTGAGTGCCGAGGTAAATGCTATTATTAGGCAAATAAGAGAACTTATCAATTACAACGATTTGACACCTACACTCAAACTGTACGGATTTTATCCTCGAGAGTGCTAAAAAGTAAAAATGTTGCACAACCAGAGGCGTGCTAAAAAAAATCGACTGATGAAAAAAGCTACAAGCATAAATGAAGTTGTGCTGTTTTACTTTCTGTTTTTCTCCCTCTTTCACTCTCCCTCTATCTTTCACTCTAGGACATTTAGGCTTTTAAATTATTCACATAAGTTTGACAAAATAATGTACCTGAATAGACTGCAAAGATTCAGTTTAATTTTCACTTTGCTTTAAGTTAAAATAAGTTAGTTTCTAGCTTGTGCCAAACTACGAGCAGGTTAGATTTAAACTTACATGTTTTATGTAAGTTGTAAGAGAAAGTTTATTTTCATCCATCTAGCATCATCAAAGATACATATTATTTCATGTTGTCAAACTTTCAGACACTACTAGGAAGGGAATCGTTGTAACAGAAAGTGAAGGGAGCGACACAAAGCTTGCAGTTTTTAAGTACAACTGTTATATCTAATGGTACTGTTCAAATTTTGCTACCACAAGTTGCCAGTGCCACAAAGGGATTTGTCTTTTTGTTGGTCGTCTCGTGTTTACCCCGCTGAACAAATCGGGAAATGGATACGTATGGTTGTACTGATGTTTTTCAAAACTTTTTTAATGTCTATTTTTTTTAGTTTATGTCTGTGAGATAAATTAGCAGAAAATATTTCGATCATGTGTATCACCTATTGACTGAAAGTAACCATGCAGGAAGATTATTTGTAACTTAAACTCCTTTCGGGCTACTAATAAATTTGAATTTATACATTTACCCGGAAAATGTCTCATCATGCGACGCCTAATCTGTGGATAATATCATGCAATGAATGAGCATATGCATTTGTATTGTTATATTGTTATAACTGAAAAAGTAAAAATGCTACAAGACTAGATATTAGATTTAATTGTTGCTTAATTGAGAGAGCTTCACATAACGCGAAACGGGCAATAAGTTTTTCATACATTGTTAGCATGCTCACGGGAATGTTAGTTAAAAGTTTAGTCCTTTTATGTTTGAGGGTGGACAAATACATATAAACTGTGAAGAGTTTTTTAACATTGCTGTTTTATTTAAATTGGTAATTACACAAATCTGTAACCATATATCACTAAAACCTAAGTAATAATGATTGCTAATATTACGTTGTACATAGTGAGGGAATATGTCACTTGAGGAAGAAAGTACATAAATAAGTGCTTGCGCTGCATCTCCTTCATGTCACATTAATGACAATTCATAAAGAAATTCCAAAACCTCAAAAGATTCCCATAATACATGTAAAGGAATTCTACATGACTCAAACTATTCTACCAGAGAGCTGAGTGCTACAATAAAACTTGAGTACGAGATTTTTACGATGAAACATAAATAAATTGCTTCCGGATGGATATATTTTACAAAATGAGATAAAATTTCTTTAAAAATTAATAATAATTTCGTCAAGTTTAGATAGGGTAAATAAAGTTAGCAAATAGTCACTAGAAGAGAATGATATAATATGCACATGGTTCATATAAAACGATTGTTGTATGTAATCTTAGTTTATTAGTACTTACCAATTCTAAAAAAAATAATTAAAGCAATTCCTATGGTGTTATAGTCTTTCAAGCAAATCTACTCACGAGGGAAGATAGCGTACTACTTTCCATTAGTTAGAGAGGTATTTACTATTTAACGGTCTAGAGCAATACTGTGTAAAATCGAACTGCACAGAAGAAAATAATATTTTTCTGCTAACTTCCATACTGAGAGGGGGTAATTGTTAACCTTCCTAGCTTTAAATATAAAAAGGGATAATCTTTATTTAGGTATACTTACAGGATTTGATGTAGTCTATCTCTGACGCAAGTATTATTTGACTGTTTGCTAAGAGTGCGTTTCGAAGCGCTCAGACTTCCTTGACTTGGGGGGTTGGCAAAAAAGCGTGGATAATTACTCCCTGGTTTTAAATATGCATTGTTTAAATTTTAAATTACCTTCGTTAATCACTGTTTTTTAAAAGTTGTACATCAAGCAACAACAGCATTATAAAGTTGTACAAATGCAACCAGCTTCTCGTGCATCGGTTTCAGTATAAAGTAAAATTATTATTAATTGAAGAGTGTAACACTATTTTAAAAACTTAACAAGAGTGATAATTTTGGAAGAAGCAAACCAATTTTAGGCTATGTGAATGGTAAAAGTTCTACACCGACTTTGAGTGTAGAAACGAGAAACTTGCTATGGATGTATTTCGGCAGCTTATCGCTTCCGTGCATTCCGAAATTTGCTTTCAAGTTGATGAATAAATAGATCTTAGTTAATTTCGAATTGAGCAGCTTGAAGATAAGGTAGATGAACGTAGGCTGTAGCCTTAACACGTTTACATAACTCAAGTACACAATCCACTCACTTATGTAAGTATTTCATGCAGCCGCAATTCATCAGAAAACTACAAATGTTGGCCTAATCAGAGTTACTAATATAGTTAATTCTTGCATTTTGAGCAACATGGTCAAAATATTTATTACTATATATAATGAACTGTATAAGTAGGGAAAACTTAAGGTGCTAAACAGCAACCAATTGTTACTTTTGAATACTGCCTATTTAACTGTCAGTGTAAACGTACCTACAAGAGTTATAGTTTGGAAAGTACTGCATGTTTATGTATAATTAAGGAAACCCATGATAATTTTATGGCATGAACAACATGAAATATCTAATGAATTTAAAAAAATTAATCCTTCTCAAGCTGGGTTATACTTACTTAAAGTTACTTCAGTAGCGATAGCACTGTTCGCTACAACATTAGATTGATTGTTGTGTATTATTGATACACTAAAGGAGCAATTAGTGATAACGACATGGACAAGAAATAAGTTTGATGTTTGATTAGAGATTGATAAGGTGCGAAGTGTTTGAAACTTTAGTGTGTACCTAATTCTAAAACAACCATTTACAATTGCTTCAAGCTAAAGTATTGCAAACAATAAAATTAAATATATATCTTGTTTAACAATATGCCAGTCGAAGGTTGAAAATTAAGCCTACTTAAATTTTTTTTTAAATCTGTCTGATAGTTTGTCATGTAACTCAGACAATGAAAGTTACACAACTCCTGAAATAAAATAAATGCTAAACCGGAAATTAATGGCTAGTTAAGTTATCGTTGTACGTAGATCCTTTTGAAATATACTAGGGAAACCTAACTTACATGAAAATCACAATGTAATGCAAATGTTCATGGTTATATTAACTCATTTATGTGCATAGTAACTAGTAATAAGAATGTTAAGAATATTTGAAGGCTTGGACATACTTGAAATGTTAAATAAGATTCTAATTGGGCTTTGATCAGATTGAATTTTATCATAAATGAATGAGAGGGCCCCGGACGTTGCAAAAGGATATTATAAGCATTAGTGGAGAATATAAATATATAATATATGCTGCCATTGTTTTTACCTAAATACCATACTAATGGACTTGATCACTTGATGAAAGGATCCAAGGAGGAAGCAGAAAAACAGGTAAACAACACAGAAAACATCTAAAATTTAATTTTATCTCCCAGTCATACCAACAACTTAATGAATAGTACAGGTACCAAGAAGAGTACATAACATGAATAAAGCAGTCATATATTTTAAACGGCTACTATGCATTATTATTTAGAAAACATTCAAATTTATAAGTATAAACAATATATTATACATATGTAACAAACTCAAAACGGAATGAGCAAAATTTAGGCTGCCTGCAAGGCAAACGTTTGTAACAGTACAACCTGAATGAAACAGAAAAGTGAATAAAGAATGTTTCAATAAAATATGAATAAACATTTATCGTCACATATTCTGTGTTGTTTATTTCTTGGATTTTACTGAGCGTATCAAGTATCTCTGCCTTTACATCAGAGAAATAAATCTTTGACGAAAGATTCTGGTGGCACTTTCACCCTTCGAATTTGGATGCTGCTTAAGTAAGTTTGTCATGCCATGCACTTGCTTAAATTACTACAAACAACATTTATACATCTAGATCTTTTGATCTAACAAGCAGTTGGTCGTATGCGCGATGATGAAAGTGCCACTACAAAGGACTCAAGTAAACAAGACTTAATTTAAGATGAATTGACATGTGATTACCTTTTCAATTTCTGTTTTTGCATTGGACGAGAGAAAAATGCCGCAGGTAATTTAAGCTTGGTTTGATTTGATTCTAGACGTAAAACTATCATAGAAGAGTTTTTCCTGTAGTCTAAATGATTCTGAAAACTTGAAGACGAGTTGGCAGGCAAATAAATCTTGATGTAAAAAACGTTCCATGGATTGCGGAGGGAAATATCAAATCCTGCTGATTCTGTTGGAAATTATTTATTCTTGTACGTTGTAATCTAAGTAATGTTTTATTAATAACCGAACATTTTTTTATAATTCTAGGAATTCCAGGAATTTCAGAGTAAAAGAAAAAGTTATAAGCCTTAGTGATAGTGCTGTATCCCACATGAAGTGAAATAGACCGTTATGATCTCAATCTTTAGAAAGTATTATAGTAAGTGCCGTAATATTAAAAGATTGCAAATTAGTAATATTGCTTATTTTCATCTTTTCTTTTCGACTTTGTGCGAAGTTTCGGGAATAAACCAAGACCATTTTCCCAGCAGTTGATGAAAAAGTCTGGAATTTTTTTTCCCGACACAAGAATACATTACCTCATGATTAAGATTGCGAATATGCACATTCATTCATTCATATCTGTATCCCTCAAAACGTGGAGCGTCTCTTTGGAACAGTGTTTTAAATAATAGAAACGGGCCGTCCGAAAATCGTTAATTTGAATATCCATTGTTCAGCTAAGCTTGTACACCACAAGCTCGAGTACTTCAGTTAACACAAAAGCTTTTTACTACGATATTACTGCAAGCTGCATTCTTTGAGAGTTTGGCCGACGCTTGTACTCTTATGACCATTAACTCACTCTGAAATCTAGACCGTTGCTGATTGTTCGTCGCATTCTCCAGCTTTTAAACAGATTAAACGAGTAAAATGAAGTGCACCAAACCAAAGCAGGGAGAGAGAAAATTTTGAATAGAAAGCAGTGGAAAGAGTTGGAAGGAATACATTGTCAGGAAAGCAGTAAGTACTTTATTTGCTTCCTTTCACCTCTCATCTGCATATTATTTGTCAAACGGATTATACGATTCATTATGTATGCCTAACTCGCACACTCATCTTCATCATCTCAACTCACATTGATGAACATAGCCATAGCACATAGCCATCACGGACATACACAAACTGACAAAAAGCGCCTTTAATTCATTAGATGGAAAGAGACAGCAGCTTCTCCACTGGAAGGGAACGGGAAAACAGATAAAGAAAGGAAGGAGTTAAACCAAAAGTATCGTAAATAACGAAATACATAGATATGTTGTTTACACCAAGTAAACGAGTTTATCGGTGTACGTGATAGAAATTAAATTAAATTTAATTGCTTGACATGAAAAACGGCATTGTTTCGCATTATGTACGAGTCTGCCTACAAAGAATCTATACTACAATGAAATTTACAAGAGTTTCGCTCTACGCAGAGAGATAATGATAGATATACCTTTTTCAGCCTGACATGACACTCCAGACATGCAATCTTTCATCTAGATTTACACGATGATAATTACATCTGCGTAATTAAATTACTGGATAAAAATTAACAAGTGTAGTTTGCTAAAGATATAAAAACAACACCAGTTTGTTATAAGTACTTTTTAGTAGAAATATGTAAAACTTAAATTATATGCACTAGTCATAGTTATGCATTTTTACCAATCTAATTTTGAATGTGAAATTTAGTTATGATTTTTTGACGACTTAATGTAAAACAACTTGGCCTATTCATTATGCATTTTTCCTTTTCACCAAGTATTTTTATTTCACAGGAAATTGACTATAAAAACTTCTTCCACAAGACCTTATTTCCAGTCATGTAGGTTTGCAGAGCAAACTTGAATTTGCTTTAGTAATCTGAACGTAGGAGATTGTATCCCGTAAAATCTCGAGAGATCAAAATTTGACAACTTTTATTTGTTAGTTTAGCTGACGCTAAGAACTACACGTTTGTACGTACGCGCAGCATCAACTAGCGCGGTAATACACAAATCCAACGCTATTTACTGACAATAATTGATGGCCGTTTTGATTTCTTGGTGAAAAATCACAAACCTTTCGCGTCCCAAAAGAAAGTGGCCATTCATTCTCGAAGGTGGAATAAATCATCGTTTGGTCAATAAGTAAAATAATTACATGGAAACTACCTTTATTTCGGTTGGTTTGGTGTATTAAGGTGGAAAACAGGGGAAAGAAAGATTAATGACCACGTCATTTTATCTCAAGTTCCACTCTATTATGATCCGGAAATATTTTTCACTGAAGCGAATCTCATCTTTGGGAAAGGTGTGTGTGTGGTAGTTAATAAATTAAACGCAAACACAAACTCAGTTGTTTGACACGAACAATCGATTACACCTTCGAAAGCGCATAATATAAAAGGTGCATCCGCCGGGTTAAAGACTAAACGATGCAGTGCATATGCTAAGTGAGGAAGTCAAGAGGGAAGTATAATTGACGGCGACGTTGGCACAAGCAGAAATCGTGCACATTTTTGTTCTCAAATCAATTCCTGTTCTAGTGCACCGTTAAAATATGACATTTAAATTTAAAATAGACACTTGAGTGAGTGTAACTACATTTTGATTGCATGCATTAATGTTTTATTTCACTGAGACTCGTCAGTTGTGAAGCAATAAAATCGTTCCTTTTTTAATTGTTGGCTTTAGAACTAAATTTAAAATTAAGACTACCCATCATTTCGGCTAAAATTTTACGTCTCTTGATGTAAAAGCTTGTTTATTCTTCAGCTAAACCGGACGACCAGGATATTTTTCCACATTTGGTTAGTGTGTGTCAAGTTACCCCTGGCATTTTGTCAAATCTGAACCAATCCTGGGGTAAGTTTTCCATCTATTTTCCTTGGATAAAAATAATTTATTGATATCGAGATGCAACCGAGAAGAAGTTATTGTTTGAATGCAATGCAAAAGATAAAAGCGAATTGGAAAGGTTGATGGAAGAAAATAGGTTGTATAAATCCGTATCGTTTATACAAAAGGCAGCCCTCAAGGTAAGCATTTTAAAGGAATGTTTTTGTATGTACGATATGAAACACAGTGAAATGAACGGTCTAGCCTCATGAAATGATGCATAATAGGACTCCAATTCCAACTTCTCCCAGACCTTTTTTTATCGCCATCTGCTGATAATTTAGACAAGAAACATGAAAACATGAACAAAGAATTTTAAACAAAGCCTAGTACTAAAAAAAGGTTCAACTGTTTTGGCGAAAACTGATTGGCCGTCGCAAATAGCTATGCCTCGTCAGCATTAACGTGGCGGTATTTTTTTGTTTGAATAATTCTTTTGCTGAATCCACAATTAGGTGGTTTACTGTTATCCCTTTTACTTATACAAGTTGCACATTGCTTGACATGGCATCAACGATTGACCAAATAATATTAGCACGTTCTAGCTAGCTAGACGGCATAATCCATTCTATTCATGGATCGTGAGCTGCATGTGTACGACACAAGGTGAAGTTCGTTTGTATTAGAGTTGCTTCAACTGTACTACTTGAGTTCCTTTATTGCAAAACTGTAAAAAGTCAATCAGTTGAACTAGATCTACGTTACGTTACATGACACTTTTACCTAATCATTCTTTCTTACGCCTTATTGAAGGTGCAGTGTCGTCTGAATTGGAAGGGAATAATTTTTTGATTAAAATTTAGCACTACGCTATATCCAATCCACATGTAACCCTTAAATTTTGCAAGTTTTGGTATATTCTTCTGCACTAATCTTCTCTTCTTGATTAAAATCTTAAGGTGATTTCCATTGGCCGGACTGACTCATTATCATATTGTCATAGACGCATATAATATCAACTTCTTGTGTTTTTCTACACGCAAGTAATTACATTCCATCCTTTTATTTTGTACGAGGTAAGGTTATAAATTTGTCAGAGAATAGAACATTCGTAAAAACACTTTGAGAAACAATTTTTTTTGTTCCAGACTGCAAAATTGGTAAATAGTGATTCCCAAACAGGTTTTGTTCAGTTGCACGACTGTTGCTGACGTGTTATAAAGTTGTTAACAGCTGTGGTTTGTAGTGACAGTGTCCGTCTATTATCTATTACATTTTTGCTCTTAACCTCTTACTCCAGTGACGTTAAATTAATGTAAGGTACCTCTACCTTTTAGTTAGTTAGTTAGTAGTTAGACAACCTTCTTACGAATCAAATTGAATTAGTATAAATTCATAGTTTAATTGGTGATATTGATTTCCAGGTGAAGCAAAATGAAGGAAGACTATTATCATAAGTTTTTGTTGTCCCTGCTAATTATTTCTTTCATCGCGGGAGTATTTTCTCATGGGAGTAGTTCTGGGGAGAAGAAGGAGTACTATGAATTGTTAGGAGTTAAGAAGACCGCTACTGATCGAGAAATTAAGAAGGCTTTCCGTAAATTGGCAGTACAGTATCATCCTGATAAGAATAAGGAGCCTGGGGCTGAAGAGAAGTTCAAGGAGATTGCCGAAGGTATTTGAGTTTGTATAATTAAATAACACTTAGTCAGTTCAAACTAAAGTTAGGCATGTTTCACATCTCACGTGTATTACTTTTGTTTCGTAGCTTATGAAGTCTTGTCGGATGAAGATAAGCGTCGGAAATACGATCAGTTTGGACATCAAGGAAATGCTGCGGGCAGTGGTCATGGCCACGGATTTCACTTCAGTTTCGATGACTTTTTCCGTAATTTCGACTTCCAAGAGGATTTCGCTGATGCAGGTGATCCGTTCCATTTCTCCTTTGGAAACGACCATCATCATCACCAGCATCATGAACATGCTCATCAACACCAACAACATCAACAACAAAAGTTCTTCACCTTCGGCGACTTTTTTCATGATGTAAGTAAAGTGTGTTTAAATATATATGAGATGTATTTCTGTAATTTATTTTTGGCATATGTAAATTCACCACGCCTTTAAAAATTTAGATGGACCCTTTTGGAGGTCCAGAGGAGCACGCGTTTGGAGGAGGTGATTCATTCTTCGGATCTCATTACAGGCATGCCCAAGGAGGAGCGGATAATGGACATACCCATGCTTCTGCGCGAGCTCATCAAGGGGGAGGTGGTCGCTGCAAAACAGTAACACAACGAGTTGGGAACATGATTACTACGTATACTCAGTGTTCGTAGTTCATTTCTAGTCAGGTTAAACGTCTAATCACACGTGTGCACCGTACACAGAAGATCGAATTGTAACCGCATTCAGAATCATATACGCGAAATTATGTATTATTATTAAAATTAAGAAGTAGGAAAACAGAAATATTTATGAAGGAGGAGTCGTATCTTTTACAGCGCATGTTATGTCTTAAGTCTTACAACGCAGTGAGCAATTTATATTTCTTCAATAATATTCTTTTTACGCAGTATTTTTTGGGCTTTACCTCAATAATACAGCCCCACGGTACGGTTAGTGTTATTTTATATGAATAAGATACAATTGTATTAAGCATTTGTGTACCTCATTTCATACAAGAGTGCTAAATAATAATTAGTAATTACCATGTACTATTTCTTGTATTCGTTGAAAGTACAAGGGTAAAATAAAGTTAAATCGTTACAGCGTACGCTTTCAATTCCTTTAAATACATTTTCGCATACATTTTAGTATAGCGTCAGATTAAATCATCAACGATTTAGTAAGAGACTGTATACAAGTAAATTTGGAGTTTATCTTGAAAGCAAAAACTAAATATTTTTTATTTATTCTCGTTATCATAATTTTGCAATGTCATTAACTAATACAGAAAGGTAGATAGAATATTTTTTTTGTTGTAAGACTCTACGAACTACACATATTTTTGGATATCTTCAAACTTAACTTTTGTATAAGGCACTAACATGGTAAGCTAAGCTACGCACTAGCACTGCACAAGCCATCAATCAAACAGAAAATGGTTATTGACAATGGTTTATAAATTTTTAATACAAAGGTAATATTGATAAATTACAGGGTACAGTACAACCTAAATATTTAATATTCATTCGAACATACACATAAGATGTGAAACACGCATGGCTGATTGTAATGGCACGACTGTTTAGAAAAAATTGTATTGTAGAATTGATCATGAGGACAGTCTGGTAACAAGGTGGTCTAGTCTCGTCAGATAGTAGCAAATCTAGAAGGCACTGTAAATTGTTTGAAATTTCAACTGGAATATCATCAATTCATTTAATTTCATTGGTTCTTATAATAACTGACGTACTCAATACTTACGTAAATTTAACAGCAACATATGTATTACTGCCTTAAGAAAGTCAAATTTTGCAAAATTATTTCTTTTTCATACATCAACGTGTTTAAACTTACAATAAGATCGTTCAATTTTAATCATAGGTCAATAGAAACCTGGCAATGTAACAGATCACAATCATTTCAAAAGTATTTAAAAGTGAACAGGAATGTTGGATCAAAACATTACAAGCTATCACAATCAATGTAATTATTTGACGACTCTTTGTCAGCAACTGACGAGGCTAATTTTTCGTTAAGGCAAGTCACGCTGACCGTCTATTCTTTGAGTAATGAATATATATGTACAACTACAAATCACAAAGCTATTTACATAAAAGTACTTAATATCCTCGTTACATTTGAGTTAAGTGGGAAATTCCCGTTATCCAAGCATCATCGTAAAAGTAACAACCTCCAGTAATTTTGTCGTAATATAGTAACAATAAGTATGTACTGTTTCTTTTGGCAATTAAAGAGTTGGAGAAATTCATCACCAATATCAGTGACATACACGGAAAAGTGGAAGACACGAAGACAGTCGATGAATACAATTCACATTTGTACATTTATATTTGTAATGAAACACCTGGGTTAACATCAACAGGAGAACGCGATAGAATGTAAGGCATAATTAAGTCTTTCCGTTTTTTCAACGTACCATGTACGTTTCTGAGACGTGTTGTGGTAACCTAGTCAAATTTTAAGAGCCTGAAGTTTAAGCCCCAAGCAAGTGAAAGACCAACCGTAATGCAAATGCATATATACGATGCATACGTACGATACGGTCCATAGTTCCTAAAATTCATTTTCACAGACAGAAAGAGAGCAAAGTAAACAATGAGACAATAGCTGAGAAAAAAAAACAGAATCCTATAAGAAACCATTAACTTGTTATTTGCAAACATAAATTATAACGCACAGCTGACTACAAACCTCAATTAAGCGATCAATCTTGTTGGTTACAAATCCAGAACTACGTTTTTTTTTGGTTGAATGACTTCATTATATATTTGCCACGAAGGGACTGAGCTTCACATGAGAAAATGAAGCGATGAGTCATTTGCTCTCAAACTTAAAAAAGACCAACATCCCTTAAGTTATTTTTGAGGATAACATCAGTCACAGCTTCAAACACGAACTGAATATTATTGGTATCAGTGGCGCAAGTGAAATGAGTGTAAATCTGTTTCTGATTAGGGTTCTTATTTAGGCTCTCGAACTGGTCCCGGATGTACGTTGCTGTCTCATCATAAGTATTGGCGCCTGAGTTTAAAATAAAATGACATATTTACAATAGGATGGCAACTTTTGTACCTAAATGTATGTTTTATTAATTAGTATAGGCGTTTACCTCTATATTCCGGAAAACAGATTGTGAGAGGACTCCTTTTGATTTTCTCCTCGAATAAATCTTTCTTGTTAAGGAATAAAATAATAGAAGTTTCCAGGAACCATTTGCTGTTACAGATTGAATCAAAAAGTTTCATAGACTCCTTCATTCTATTCATTTCTTCGTCTTCCGCAAGAACCAGATCGTAACCTAGATTCACACAGTAAATGAGTTATTAGCAAGTACATAAAATAATGAGCATGCTATGAATCGATCCGAACAGACTAACCTGACAAAGCGACGCAAAAGATTATAGACGTGACGCCTTCAAAGCAATGAATCCATTTCTTTCGCTCAGATCGCTGACCGCCAACATCAAACATTCTACCATGTTATGAGGGATGATTAGTAAAATAAATGAAAGCATAGAATATCATAATATAAATGGTAATACATGACGGTTTTACGATTGTAACTATGATTTGCAAAGTTTTATGAAAAAACTTCATTTCCACTCACTTGAAGTGAAGATTCTTGTAGTAGAACTGGGTCTCGACGATCCCAGTAGTTTTGACTCTTGTTCGAAGCACATCTTGTTGTGTCGGTACATAGTCCGGTTTGGATATTCTGTCCAATGAATTCAGGTAATATGCAGCCGAGTCATTGAGCTGATACTCTCTCGATCTACTGAAACATAGTTGAACGCCAGCATCTCGCCAAAGTCGTTTCATCACACTAGCTAACTCGATGCTTAGCTCTCCTTCGTCACAACCACTTGCCACTGTGAAAAACGTTTTTGCGTCTTCCTAAAATAAAATGGAAAGAGGCAAACTACGTTTAATCAATTTCATAATTTCAGTACGTAGTATCAATAATATATTGAGCTTACCACTTTACCCTCATCAGCAAAGTTTATTCGAAGCTGTGACATAGCTCGAATAATTGCCATCAGACTTTGAATTGTGTTGCTGAACACGACTGGTTTATACTGTGTGCACTCCTCTACACTGTAACCTCTCTCATGGATTATTTTCATCTGTTTTACAATTGTGCTTTTACCAGATTCGCCAGCTCCTGAAAATTTGAAGTTTGCTGTGAGTATAACGTAATGGAAATGCAAAGTTGATGCCTTTATCAATCCAGACTTACCTAAAAGAAGTAATTTGACCTCACTAGAGGCACGGTCGGCTTCAGCTCGCAAATCTTTGTCAATCCGTTTCGAACGCTCTTCAGCTTCTTTATCTCCTGCAGTACTCAGAGCGCAACCCATTTTGAAAGAACTGTTTATACTGAATGTAACAAGAAACTGACACTGTGGCAGGATGACTTGAACTATTCCAAAAGTTTATTAACCGTCGTAGCTAATTAATTTGATTTATTTCACTAATAACGCTATAGCATTTTAATGCAGAGGGAAGTTTATCCTGATGCAACGAAGACAAAATATTCAAAACGATGTAAACGAAGGATCATTCTTTGAAACTTGACACACGTCACAATCAACACACTTTTTAAGGATTCATTTATAACAGTTTATAACGTTTATACTTAACCCTCTAATTCATCCGTAAAAACAATCACATGGAGCCTACTTTTTTTAAAATAAAGTTTTGTGACTTATGTTTAATACGTTCAGTCTAGGTTTTTGT